>JASSUY010032066.1:0-14884 GCA_032466535.1 Forpus xanthops
AAGTGGGATTCGAACCCACGCCTCCAGGGGAGACTGCGACCTGAACGCAGCGCCTTAGACCGCTCGGCCATCCTGACAGGTGCTTTCTAGGTGGCTTTCTCTGTGACTCGTCCTCACTCTCCTAGTGGTCTGGCGTGATCATGGTGTGAGCGGGGAGAGATACCCAAGAGACAGCGGGTATCATCTCCACTACCAACAGGCCGCCGAGGAGCAACGAGCCGGCCAGCCTCACCCACCCGTGGGAGTCATGGAATCAGAGAATCGTGTGAATGGGAAGGGACTTTAAAGCTCATCCAGTTCCAGCCCACTGCCAGGGATGGGGCAGCCACGGCTCCTCCGGGCACACAGCCAGCAGTATACCACAGAGGCTTTGACAGAGGACAGCTCTTCACTATTTGGGCCAGTTGCATGGATGTCAATGCTGGTCTTCACTACAGAAAAACACAAACCCTTTTAGCACCTTTTGGCAGCTCCTGCTACTTCTCCAAAGTGTATGTAATATTGATCACAGCAGTTGTGCCTGCACCATGTTCTATGATTCCAATGCCCCATTCTGCCAGCAAGTACATCTGTTAGTCCTCTCCCCATCTATTTATCCCCACCTCACTCTGTGTGAGTTCATGATCTCTCTTGAAGACTGCTGGCATCTAAATGAGGGAAAAAAAAAAAACAAAACAAACCACCTACCCTTCAAATAAATTCCAGCATTTGCGCTGTTCTGGAGTGCTTCTTCCTCCAAAGCAAGCACAGGGGCTGATAGGGTGATGCAGAAACATGGGTTTGGGCGGTGGGGCAGTGCTTACATGACAGCTTGTTTGGTGCAGCGGGAGTCGGTCCTGCCAATTTGGAGGCAGGTCTCCACTGATCGGACTGCAGCCTCCAACCCCTTCCAGCCCACGGATCCAGCTCAGAGGAGTTGACTGCACGTACTGTCGCTATGAAAGAAAGGTGGGAGAGCGGCCAGGTAGGGAAGGAGTGAACGGGGAGGGCAGAAGGGGAAAAGCCACATAAACAGCCAGCAGAGAAAGCTGTTTATTGAACAGCTCATTGTCCTGCGGTGGAAGTCCCGGCAGCCGCGGAGTGGAGATGTTTATTTGCATCCATCTACGTGCTGCATCTCAACAAGGAGGAAACGATACAGCACCGCTGAAATCATCTCCTCCGAATAGCTCCTCGAGGTACAGGATCTGCAGGAGCCTGGTACCTCCACGGGCTGGACTTGTCCCCGGAAGTCCTCTTCCTGCGCCACGGGAGAAGCCCGTCCAGCACTGGCGAGAAGGTCTTTGGGAGCCCGGGTCCACCCGTACCGGCTCTGAGTTACCAGCACCCACCTAGGGGATCTCCTGTGGTATGGAATCATGTCAGCAGGGAGAGGGCGTTGCTAATTAACTCCAGGGCAGAAGCAGCGATTCTTAGCGTGGGTGCTTCAACCAAGTAGGTAATAACTACCGCACGATGGCGTTGTCTGCTGCAGCAAGAGGCAGAGGCCAGTTCAGCTCAGGAAGGCCTGCGGGAGCCTTCCCTTTCCCACCTCATGATCCCTGCCGCCTTGGGGATGGCGGGGCCAGGAACTAGGGGCACACTGGGCGGGTTTGTCTTTATCAGCCATCCGGTGGGTGCCCAGAGGAAGGCAGTACATCCCGTGCTGATGGGGTCTTTCCTCTCGGCGGATGCCTGTCGGTGGCGGCCGGGGTCTCAGGAGGGCATGCTGCACCGCGACCCTGAACCCTTCCCACAGCCAGCCTTTGCACCAGCACTCGCTGGCGCTCCCCCATCCCTTCTGTCACAGCTCTGGGTGCCCTTGGGGGGTCTTGCTGCCTGCAGTCGGGTTGTTACCCGAATTTCACCCTGCTGGCCTGAAGCGGATGAACCGACGTGTTTATGAGGCTGGGGCTGGATGTGGAGCCAGCTCAAGGAGAAGGGGCTTGCAGCAAATGCTTTGGTTTGGTTTGGTTTGGCCCGCAGGCATGAGCCAGGCTGTCTTCAGTCACAAGCCCTATTTTGGGACCGGCTCTGTCCTGGATGGACATGCTTCATCTCTGCTTTTTTAGTTCTCCTTTGCTGCCTCCTGAGTTGATAGGCGGAAACATAGCCCAGGGGGAAATATCCCATATCCTTACCCCCAGCAGCCCCTTTTTTAACTATCCCCTGGCAATACTAAAGTGCTAATGACAAGCATCTGTAGCCTGTTTCTTTAAGGAAACAAGACAGCTACATTGACACAAAAAAACACACCTCACAGCCACTGGTCAGAAGAGCCTGAGGAGCTTTTGCACAAGATGGTGGGGCAGGTGTGATGCTATCATGGTCCCAGAAAGCAAATCAGAGGAAGGTAAAAAAATTGGGACCAAGCCAACTGATCATCTTAATACTGGTGAGGGAGTAGGTCACTGGTTAGGTGACAGCTGAAATCCATACTGAGTGTACAGGCTCTGGGCAGAAACTGAGGAGATGCCCTGTTTTTACAATGTGTGGTGCAGCAAAGCTGGGGTGGGAGAGGTGACTCCCTGTTCTCTTGGTTGAGTCAGTAGGGCTTGACAAGGGTTAAGAGCTCAGGCAGAGCAATGTGTGTTCAGGATTGTTTCCCTGCCCAGCCCAAGCATGTTTATTGAGTGCTGTAAAGGCATGTTGGTGTTGGAAGCCCTGTGGGCTCCTGGGGCTGTTTGCTACTGCTTGTTTGTGTCCCCGGGCACTGGCATGGAGCTCCTGTGCCCTAGGGCACTGGTGGGGAGCTTGGCACATACCCATGTCTGAGGCTTGGAGGAGAGCTCCACCTCAGTGTGATGGCTCTGGTTTGGAGACTTGGGGTGTCCCACTTCTGTAGGAGACTGGGATTTGAAAGCTTGTGGGATGGGAGGGCTTACCTCATATTTTGGGGTGCAATGGCCACAGCACAGACACATCTAGTGCGTCATAGCACTGCATGTCGCAGCTCTTTGAACACTCTGGTGCTGGCCTGCAGGTTGTCACTCCTGGTTGGCTCTCCTGGAGACACAACTGGGGATAAGCCCTGGCAGCAACATGAGAGAAAGGTTTTCTGCATCTCTCCACCCACCATCATGACTTATCTCACGTCAAACTGCTTCCACAGCCACTATCGGAAGTCCTGTGGAGACAAGAAGAGGTGAGCCTTTCCAAAAAGGCAATAAACAGAGCCACTTCTGGTAAGCTTATATCTTGGAGACTGGCAGCATTCATGTGCAAACATGTTGGATGGAGAAGTGAGAAGTGGGGATGTGGAGAAGTGATGAAGGTGATGGCCCACACATACTGTTGGATGGGACCAAAGGGCTGTGCCTGTGGTAGGCAGGAGCTCCCTCTGTCCCTGAGCAAAGGGCTGGGGTCAGGACCCGGAATTTCCTATCAGGAGAAAAGCCCCTCTAGGACAGGGGTTTGCTAGCACAGATGCTTCTGCTCCTGTTGTTGTGGGAAGGAAGGAGGCAGTAACAGTGGCACTTGACTTGTCCTCTCCCATAGCCATGGCAGCAGGCACTAGCCTGGTCCCTCGCTCTGGCAGAGGTGAAAGAGCAGAGCCATGGCCCTTAGCTGCTCCCAACCTTCTGCCTGTTCCTCAGTGGCCCTGGTAGGACCCTTCTCCTTGATGTGAAGGAGGGGAGATCCTGGGTACCACCCTGGGATGAGGCAGAGCACAGCCACATCAAGGGAAAGCTTGACCCACCACAGCCATGGTCTCCAGTGGTGCATGGCAGTTTCCATCATGCCCATCCTGTCCTCTTCCCTCTCTTCTCTGCAGTGCAGTGATGAGAGATGGCTGTTTCAGGGATCATCTGGCTCTCCTTTGTCACACCAGCTCCATGGAAACGGTGCCTTCAGGACCTGCAGTTATGCAAAAGGTTTGCAAGATCAAGATGTTCGTCTGGCTCTGCAGGGACTTGGCAGGACCCAGGGTCCTGATGTGCTCAGGCAAGTCTGCTCTAGAAAGCGGAACTCCTTCACCTCATCTGGAAAGCTGCCCTGATTTCTTCTTTGTCAACCAGGCACATCTCCCCACAAGAGCCTTGCTTGTTTCCTGTCCCAGGGAAGAACTTGCACTTGATGGCTGCATTGCTCTGTGGGGGACAAGTGACTCTTGTCTGTTCAGGAAAAGCTTAAGTGTGTTGCAGACTAACCAGCCCTGCGTTTGTTTCTTTGCACTTAGCATATTCATCAAACTTAAATCTTGTTTATTGCAGCAGCTGTTGCAGGCCTTGGCAGTCTCCATGGGACAGTTGCAGAATGAGTTGTCCTCGGTTCTGTCAGCTCTGGCTGCAGATGAAAGGCACCAATCACCACTGCAGGTACGCACCTTTCCATGTATGTCCCACTGGGATCAGCTACCAGCCTGCAGCTCAGCTGTGGTGCTGCCAGAGGGGAACAGCTATGTCCCACAGCCTGGCTGGCTCAGGATGCTGTCTGAGCTGTGTGCTGCCTCGCTGTGGGAAAACAGAATATCAGCATTTTGCACGGTGTGATAGTGACCGGATTTGTTCTTATTTACAAGGGAAAATGTGTTCAGAGAACTGAGAGCCTGTGTGATGTCATCTGCTGGTTTTGGAAATGTTTTCTAAGTGAGGCAGTTTCCTAAAAACACAGGCGCTGCACTGGTAGATACTTCCCAAGTGAGAGTTGTTCCATCTCCTGGGGTGGCACTGGCTGCAGACAGTCCCAGACTGCTTCTGATTTCCTGCCCCGTTCTTGAATGTGGGAAACTCAAAGTTGTGCAGTGCCAAACAGATTTACCGGTTGCCTTGGCAAGGAGAGGGGAGGTTGTTGATCCGGTTCTGGACTGCTCTGTGCCATACCAACTACTGCTATGTAATTGGAAAAGCCATTGGATTTTCTCCAGATTGAATCCTGGAAATCTGGTCCCACACATCAAGGACCACACATCAAGGTAGTCTGTGCACCACCAGTCCCCCATGTCCAGCTGGTATGTACTTTGCTGCATATGTGCTCCTTGAGAGAACCTGGAGGAGCCCAGTCCTGGCGAGCGTGGAAGCTCTACTGCAGGGGTGGTGCTTCAGCTGCCTTGAAGCTACTGCTCTTGGGCTGCAGTAAAAGGGGAATTGTATAAGACCAATGGCCGAGCTGCCACTGAGGAGGGATTGGGGTAGTGCAAGGATGAGCTGCCACAAGGCAGGCTTAGTTGGAAAAAGAAAATCTCATCATACACCCAGAGCTGGTGTCGTGTGTCAGCCTGTCTTCTCAGTAGCATCAAGCCCAGCTGGGTCTTCCCAAAAGCTAAATGTTCTTGCTGCCTCTTTCCAGCAAGCCTCTGGGACAGAGGGCAGCAAAGGGTGCTGTTAATGCCTACTGATGGGGCTGCTGGGCTTCCCTGCTCCACAAAAAACAACTCCTGAGGTCTCGGTAGCTCCTGAACACACCATGCAGTGGAAATCTTCATAATTTCTTTGTATCAGCTCTGGCATCTCTCTTCCAGGTCGTAGAGCCTCCTAAGATCTGACTGACTTTTCTTTTTCCTTCAGCCACTATGTGATTTCCAGGAAGACAAACCTATTATAACAAACATTTCCAGCATGGAAACACCCTGGAGTATGTCATGTTCTGGGACTGTTTCCTTTTTGTTTGGGACACAGGCCTTGTTCTCTTTGTATATCATTTTGCTTGTTGTCTTTTCAGGGCTGAGTTGCTTCTTGCCTTCAAGAGCAATTCCCCAGGATTAGTCATGTGCTCCTTCCACCTGTGAGGCCCTTGACTCTGAGCAGAGCTGAAGACCCTGCCTGCAAACAGCCCTGGCAAAGCTGCAGTGGGTGGAAAATGCTGGAACTACTTACATGTTTCTTATGGGGAAGATGGAATCTGGCCCTTTAACCTGTGCTATCTGTCATTTGGAGCAATAAGCTCTCTGGCTAATGATTACCAGTGAACAACCAAAGCTTAGGGCTTCTGAGTGTGCCTTTGCTGTCACCAACATTCAGGTCACATCAGACCTTATTCTAACTTTCTCCACAGCAGACCAAGACCTAAGTAGCAGGACATCCATCTTGATATGAAACTGTCCTTAGAGCAGAGCAGGAACTGGAGCTGGAGAGCCCAGACTCCAGCCTTGACATCGAACTGCCTGGCTTGAGCCACCAGCTGCTTCTGTGGGTGCTGAGGCACAGTCATGAAGCTATGTTAGTTGGCCCAGGTCTGCAGTGCCAGCAGTGTCCAGTGCCTTGTGCATGGTCCCTCTGCCCACACTTAGTAGCATGTGCACAGATCGTAGAATCAACCTTAAAACCTGGAAAAGACCTTGAAAATCAAGTCCAACCACTCCTCAGCACTGCCAAGGCCTCCACTGAACCATGTCACTCAAGGCCTCCTCTACATGGTTTGCAAACACTTCCAGGGATGGTGACTCTACCACTGCCCCAGGCAGCCTGTTCCAATGCCTGAACACCCTTTGGGGAAGAAGTTGTCCCTAGTTTCCAGTCTAAACCTCCCCTGGTGCAGCTTGAGGCTGTTTTTCCTTGTCCTATCCCTTGTTCCTTGGGAGCAGAGACCAGCCACCTTCTGGTTTCATCCTCCTTTCAGGTAGTTGTAGAAAGTGTTAAGGTTCCCCTGAACCTTCTCTTCTCCAGTCTAAATACCCCCAGTTTCCTCAGATGTACACTTGCTTATTTTTTTTGCTTTCCATGTTTCAGATCAGCCTAATGTGCTTCCTCACTCCTACTGCAGTTAGAAGTTATATGGGGAAATCCCAAACATCCTCCCAGTATCTTCTGCTTTTTGTCAGTGTTGTACCACTCCTTCAGAGAGCTTTTGGGTGCTAAGAGTAACCTCAAGAAGCCTTCTCATCCTTCTGTGGAAGAATGGAGTACAGCTGTGAGGAGCTGCCCCAGCCCACAGTGGTCACTGGAAGGATATGACATTCATGGTAGGCTTTCTTCCTCCTCAGTTGCGGTCTGCTTGGTTTCATTTCCTACATTTGCTTAGCACAGCCTGTGTTCCCTGGTTCCCAGTAATTACTTTTTTCTGCACTTTGTTTCCTGAAAGCAGGTTGTCCCTGACTTGCAGGGTTGCAGACTCCATTGCTCAGGTGCTGTGATTCACATTTACAGACTGGGATTGCTGGTGTCTTCCACATCCACATCCTGCCCTCATCCACATTGCAATTTATAATATATATGTAATATATATGTGATATATATAGCCCCAGACTCAAGCTGAATAACTACTTGCTATTCCTACAAACTAAACAGAGGAAAATCAAACAGCAGCAATTGCCTGGAAAATTTCTGTCGTAATTAAAGAAGCTAAAATCAGCTGTAGCCAAGACAAGCCCAGAGAATCACAGAATCCCAGGGATTGGGACCTTAGAGCTCATCCAGGTCCAGTCCCCTGCCATGGCCAGGACACCTTCTGCTAGAGCAGGTTGCTCCAAGCCCCATCCAACCTGGCCTTGTCCTGAGACTGTTCACAGTCAGATCAATACAACACCTATGGTTTATTGATACGTATAACAGAAGTATCCCCTGGGCTACAGCAGGTCCTCTGACTTTGGGGTTTCAGTGCTGCAAAACCTAAAAGAATAGCAGCACTGATGTGCAGGGGGACAGGGAGGGTGGTATAGGAAGTGAATTGGGAGCAATGGTTCCACTTTTCCATCAGCTGCAGGCCATGTGTTTTGCAGATTCCCACTGGAGTCAGTTGATGTGCCTCTGTGTCCTGCTCTCTGGAGAGAGCTGCAAGGTTTGCCTTGCAGTCAAGCCATGCTGCCAGCACCTGGCTTGCCATGACCCACAGAGCTGTGCTGAGGTGCTGCTGCCCTCCACCCTCGTGTATACACTGCCTCCAAATCCAGCTGCCGAGCTCACTGGGAGCAACTGGAGTTCTCCAAGAGTGTCCTGCAGGAGTTCACTACCAGGACTGCCATGAGTCCTGGCTGCACAGGAAAAGCAGCTGCATTGAGCTGTTCCTGCCTTAAAACAATGCCTGTGCAAGCTGTGCCTTTAGCAAACAGAGCACTTGCCCTCCCACACTACATGTACACTTGGAGCCCTTCCATCTCTTTTACCCATTGCTATCAATAAGCTCTTTGCAGGAGGAGCAGAACCCATTTCTTCAGGGGAGATGTGAGCATGTATGGGCTATGCTACCACTTCCAGCAGCCAAAGCACCAACAGCCTCAGGCGATGCCAGTTCCTGAGTACAAGGTTCCTGTAAGGCTCTGCTGAGCCTGAGAAAACAATCTGTGGAAGAGGCCTGAAAAAGTCCCATCAGATGCAGGGTGTTCTGCTGTTCTGGCTGGATCAGACTGCTTCAAGGTCTGAATTTTTATTTTCGTTTCCTTCAAAGGAGTTTTATCTTTTGTTACAATTTAAGCAAAGGCTGAAGTTACAGGCAGGAAGTTTCACCAAATGTTCTAAAAATATATCATATGGAAACCTAGGGGGTTTCAGTCTTCAGGAATAAAATCCCAACTGGAACTGTTGGAATTTCCCCCAGGAGAGAGAAGCCAGGTTTCCATCAGCCATAAGAAAACTCTGGGAAAAAAGTTATTCCAGGGGCAGCCACACTGTCTCAGTCTTGATCTTATCTTCATCTTTCAGCTGTGGGAGTTGGCAGGGAAAACTGTCATGTATTCTGCTGGGATCTGAGGTGAAAGCGAAAGTAAAGGTGCAGGATGTGAGTGATGTCCGTGTGTCTGCTGCAGACCCAGCTTTATGCCGCTCCAGGAAGCAACCTAGCTAGCCCAGTTGCTTGGAAATCTGGGTGGCCTTTACTCCTCTCAGCATCAGCAACACCCCAAGGGCTGAGACAGTAATGTATATCCAAAGTCAGGGCTGTGGTGACAAGCACACTTCACAGGCAGCATTCTCAGCAAATACATGGCTGCCTGGGGAGGCTGCTGGGTCCCTGCTTACCCCTGGCTTTGCTGGTGCTCCCAAGAGGCAGCCTGACTTGGGTTTACCAGTCCAGCTGATGAACTTGTAATCCCAATTAGCCTCTTTTGGCCTAATGACCTATGCTGATGTTATAAGATGGCCACCAAAAAGGAATGGACTAGCTGCTTTTGCATTTGAGGTAAAGAATGAGCTTAGAACACTGGGGAGCTGTGGGTCGGAGGCAGGGAGAGCTTCACAAGCCTGAGGACAGGTGCCTCTCTCCAAGTGGGAGAGGAGGATGGAGGAGGTGACTCCTGGAAGTCCGTCCCTGCCTGAATGAGTCACCAAGGAGCTGCAGCTGATCTACATGCGCTAAGGAAAGCTGATGTAAGTGCATGCGGGGAATTCCAGGAGCTGTCTATCTCGGGAGCAGGCGACATTCCCTCCCCTCTCCCACTCCTCCTTCCAGCTCCTGTGTCGTCACCCTGGGATGTGTCTGTGGGAGCTAAATAACAGTTAACCCCCCCATCTCAGGGCTTCATAATCCTGGAATGAGCTGCAGCAACCGTGTTGGTCCGGAGGACGCAATAAGCAGTCGGGAGCAGGAAATACTGCCAGTAATCCTTCCCTGCGTGCCCTTCCTGCTGCCGACCGCGGGAACATGAAGGTTGTTTCTCTCCAGGTCCTGACTGTGCTGAGGGTCCTGTGCCTGGTGGCCCGGGCTGGAGGTGAGCAGCGGCTCTGCGTCCCTGCAGGTTCCCCAGGGAGCAGCCACGTTCACGAGGGGGAGGTGAAGCGCTGGGGAGGGGGAGAAGCAGCCCTGGATCAGGCAATGGGCTTCAAGAGACCTTCGTGGGCTGTGGGAGATCTCATGACAGGATCGATCTGGGTTTGGAAACGGGCAGAGGAGCCTACAGCAGTGATCCTGGCAGCAGTGACCTCCAAGCAGCCCATGATGGCTTCTGTCATTCCTGAGGGTAGGTGGGAAGAGTATCAGAGAGACTTTCTGATCATCCTCATTAGAAAAGAAGTATAATGCACTTCTATTCACCTTTTTCCATGTCCCCAAGGGATGTGACAAGGGGTAGACCACAGCCTGTCCAGGGCTGGATGTTTTGTCTGCACAGGATGCTGTGCTCCTGTCACTGCAAGGCACGGAGATGCTGTGCTCCGGGGTGGGCTGGAGGATGGGGAAGAGGTAGGCACACTCCTCCGTAGGCTGGTCTTGGTTTAAGATCTGTAGCACAGATCAGTAATTGTTGCCCCAGGTGGCAATTAAACAGGGTGCATTGCTGCCAGGCTGTCAGAAAGCTTCTCAGCAGCACAGGCAAAGTTGGACTTTGCCCAGGACATAGGGATGATCTGTTCTCACCAAGGGAAGGGAAAGTGGCAAAGAGTCCTTAGGATCTGTGCCCTGCTGCCACTAGACCAGAGGAAGGTGGACAGCAAAGGCAGCTGGGGATGGAGCTTCTTCCTATCCTCATACCTGTGTTCAGGTTCTCCAGATCTGGCCTGAGTAAACTGGGCACAGGGACATCAGGTAGCTTACCCTGCCCTTGGAATCTGCTGCCTGCTTTGGCACTGCCTTCAGCACTGCCTAGCTCTGCTGCCCTGTGGCCAAGCATCCATCTCCTCTAAAGTGATGGAATCAGATGGGTGCTGAAGAAAGAAAGGCTGGTGGTGGTCCCTGGCTGGGCTCTCATGAGAAACCATGCTGAAAAGCAAGTACTAGTGGCTCCCACAAGTGATGCCTCTGAGCAACAGTGGTTCCGGATGGAGTGCCTCTCAGGTCCCTGTGTTGCTGGGGTCCCTTTGGCAAAGACTCAGATGTAGCCCAGAGAACCCCAGAGGGTTGTGTGGCCCAGGAGGAGGGGGACAACAAGGGTTGCCTTCATGCTCCCTCTGACACTGCTTTTCCTTGGAAGGAGCTTTCCAAGCTCCTTCTCTTAGGGAAAAACACCAGGAATTAAGCTAACTGCAAACCATTTGCATTGGTGCCCATAACTGGAAAATCAGTTAATGGTTATCAGAGGAGAAAGGCCTTTGGAAGCAGTCCCCAGCCACTCCCTGCGATGCATCTCCATCCACAGGGATGGCTCTGGCTCTCTTGTCGCTATGCCTGTTTTGTTGAACAGTGCTTGTGAAAGTGGAGGACACCAGCAGTATGTCCTCTGGCTATACAGAATTAATTGGGAAGCTGATCTCCCCTGAACAGTACTCTTGACCCTACGGTGCCACAGAACATGTTATGTGAACAAATGGCTTTGCTTTAGCATTACAGAGATTGAAATGTGCTTCTGTCAAAGGGCCATGAGGAATTTGCTTGTGATTTCTTTGCAATGGGTTTCCTCAGTAAATGGATCAAAATTGCTGAGGATGTTCCTGTTATGTTTGTTCTTGCGCCTGGTGGGTGGATCATTCCCAAATTAGCTGCATCAGATTCACCAAATTCATCTGGGAAATTGAGACAACATTTTATAGACTGGTTGATCTAAAACAGCCTCCAGCTCCTTTCTTCTAAGAGGGGCAAAGATAAATCAGGCCTTTTTTTTCCTAAGTGTTGACCCCTGGGATGTGATGTCGGAAACAAATTGCCAAGATGTGTTGTGCAACCTCCCCTCTCTTGGCAAACGTGTTGTTAGAGGCTGGGGTAGGAGCAGGAACAAAGGGTCCCTTGTGCTGTGATTGGCTTTGCCCCTTGAAGGGGTCAAGTGAGCTTTATTTTCACACTTCGCACAATTAAAACCAAATTTTCTGGAGGAGATGGAAGAAGTGTTTGGTGAGAAACTGCTATGAATCTGGGCTGCTGAAATACCTAATGGAGCAATGCATCGTTCACCAAAATGTTCTTTCTCTGCATCCTTTCTCTGAGCTCAGGAGCCATTCAGACATCACATGTAAGCAGAGAGGCAGGATGTTTGCCTGGAGGGGAGCTCCCACAGAGGAATTGCTATGTATGATCCAGAAAAGGAGAGGACAAGCCCTCTGGTCTGCATTTCCTGCACCAAGAGCCCACTGGTGGCAGTTGCAGCAGGTCTTTTGGGGACAAAGAAATGTGTTTTGTGACCACTGTGCAAGAGCAGTCCTCCTGTGACCCAAAGAGGGGGGGACCTGCAGGACTAGGTCCTTGCACAAAGGACCTTCAGGCAGTGCTTGCAAATCCTGTAAGGCAGGCTGCAGTGTTGGCCCAAGATCCCCACAATTTTCACAGTGCTTTTTTTTTGTAGTTTTCTGGGCATTTTATCACCTGTTTGGGTGATACAGAAACTCACTATCAGGGCCATTTCTTCATCTCATTTTAACAGGGATTGGAAATTTCTATGGCAAGCTCTGGACTCCTGCCCAGAGAAGTGAAAAAAGAAACAGTGCCAGTTTTTATAGTACCAGATAAAAAGCCAGTGTTTAATATCTTGAATACTTTATTTCAGGGCAACCTAAAGCACCTCTGAAGTGTTCAACTGAGTGTGGTGGTTTTACATCTGGCATAGCAGCAAAGCGAATAAGGAGCTACCGCAGGACTGAGCCCCACTGCACCAAACAAGCTGTCATGTAAGCACTGCCCCATCATCACCCAAAGCCCGATTCAGCATCACCCTGTTCCCATGCCCTTGCTTTGGAGCAAGAAGCCATCTGGAAAAAGAGCAAATGCTGGTATTTATTTGAAGAGTGGATAGGGTTTTTACCCCATTTAAAGACCAGCAGCCTGCAAGTGAGATCATGAACTCGCACACAGAGTGAGGTGGGGATAAGTAGGTGGGAAAAGAACTGACAGATATACTTGTTGGCAGAATGGGGCATTGGAATCATAGAATCATAGGCTTACAGATGGGTTTTGGTTGGAAGGGAGCTTAAATCTCATCCAGTTCCACTGCTTCCAGGGAAGCACACAGGATGAGAGCTCACGTGTTTCTATAAGAGCAGTTGTTTTCTCTGGAGACAGATTAAGACTTGGAGCTCATCTCGGGATGAGTAAAGCTTCATTCCCCCTTAGGATAATTGTTGTTTTCAGCCTATTCTGAAACTGAGGCGCTATTAAGACCATTTTGTTGAAGCCCAGAAGGTTGGTTCAAAGTGAATCCACTGGGCTGACCTTGCAAAGTCTCATCTCAGTAAACCAGAGGATTTTGTCTTCACATACTCTTGCCCCTGGACAGCTGGTGCTTGAGGAGCTTCCTGCTCTGAGCACTGGAGGCAAACACTGCATCCAAACATCAGGACAATGCTTTCGAAAGAGGAAAACTTTTTGAGAGGAAACCCCTCACTCAAATGTTCAGGTGCTCACCATTCAGTCAGATCTCAGAGGCACCTGCCCTTCCTGAAATGATCTGTCCAACCCCTGTGGTGTTTTCTGTGTGCTTGAGAGTCAGTATTGCTGTCTGCACACCTTCCCTATCACTCTGATCATCTAAAACACTGTTTCCTTTATCCACTAAGTGATCCCTTTTTATTTTCAGATTTATTACCCTGAAGTCTGTAGAGATTTGTGCAGATCCAGAGGCAGAGTGGGTGAAGAAGATTGTAGAGAAACTGGACCAGAAAAAGGCTGAAGCCTCCCTGCTTTCACATGGTGCCACCTCAGCAGCAGCTCCGCAACAGCCTGGTGTTTTTCAGAAACATGTTGGCCTGACAGTAACAGCTCCATCCCTGCCCACTGCCTGCTCTGAAGTCAGTCCAGAATCAAACAGAGATTCCTTAAAATCTCCTGCACCCTCAACTGCTTCTGCAATAGTCATTGTCTCCAGCCAGCCCACTGCATTCCACAAGACTCTTGTGCATGGTTACGACAATGCTGTAGGATCTACAGAAGAACCTGTAGGACATATTGCAAATGCTATGTCTGATGTTCAAGACATGACTTCTCCTAGCTCAAATTCAGACCCCGTGGCCATTTCTAAAGGATCAGACCAGCCTGTACTTCCAACAGATGAATTCCTGGATCCTGCAAGTCCAAAATCCAATACACCAGACACCGATTATAGGGGTTCAGATCCTCCCTTCATCCTGGACAGCATGGAAACTGCTTCAGTTCCTACTCTAACCTCCACAACTGCCACAGACAAAGGTTCTTCTGTCCCTACCAACGAGGTTTTCAGTTCTTCTGTAGGTGCTTTTGGTACCACAACATTTGATTATTCCTCGCCTTTAGGAAAGCAAAAGCCTTCAGATATGTTAACTTTCACTAGTCAAGCATTCTTAGGCCAAGTCAGAGTGCAGATGACTACAGAAAGGCCGAATGCTCTGCCTCTTCCCAGCTTCTTGTCAACATCTCAAATGCATTTTGTCATTCCAGTTTCTGTGGTGTGCAGTCTGATGGTTTGCAGTGTTGCTGCTGTATGGCTATATCTAAAATTTGGAGTCAGAAGAGAAGAAATGTCAAGAGAAATGGTGCAGGGTTTGCTCTACCAGCAGGAGAGACATCAAAATAATATCTACCCAATGGAAGTAATCTGAATGCTTTATGGCATGGACATTTTTGGCCCAAACTGTGTGTTGCTGCAGAAAAAGTTAAGTTTATGTTGAGCTGATGACCAGCAGAACAGAAAGCAGGAAATTAAAATACCAGAGAAAACTGATTTTTTTTTTTTTTTTCAGAGCAGAATGTCCAAAAAAAAGACAATCTTTGACCAATTTGGGGAATGAATTAGACCCTTTTTCCTTCTGGCACTGTTACATACAAAGGCTGTTGCTGTTCTGGAGCTGCTTGGTGGCTCTTTGCCAGGTGGTGGGCAGATGTGACTTTTCAAATCACTGTTGGGGATTTTCCTGCATTTCATCATGGCCCAGCTGAAAAGATGTTGACTCACCCATACTTCTGGGCTCAGGCTCAGCTACCTTGGGTAATTTTAACACCAAACCTACACAACTTGTACTTAACAAACCCTCTGCAGCTGCTTTCTTTGCACTTCATTGGCTTCTTGGTGAGACACAAGGGGTGGCCTAACTTTTCAGACTGAGGTGATGAACACTGCATCTGATTAGGGGATTGAAGGTCTGTGCTACAGATCTCGTATTCAGAGGAGCTGGCAACCCACAATGTATCTCCTTGAATTCGG
>JASSUY010032067.1:7799-28487 GCA_032466535.1 Forpus xanthops
GAGCAGGGGGGCCCGGCCGAGCTCTCCCTGCCGCGGGCCCGCAAGGCCGGGGGGACAGCGGTACCTGACAGCCCCGGACGCGATCCCCCTGCCCCACCGGCTCTGTCGCCTTCCGCCCCATCGCCGGGCCGCGGCCGGCCCTGCCTCTCGCCCCTACCCCCGCTGTCCGGCGGGGAGGGCAGTGAGGGGTTGCCCCGTCCCCTACCTCTCCCTTTGTGTCTGGCTGCTCCTCCTCGGTGCGGCTGGGCCTGGCCACTCGTGTCTCTCTCGCTGGGAGAGAAGCGGAAGTGCTGCAACAGCAACTATTAAACAGGCAATGGCTTCCCTGGCTGCTCCCCCACCGCCGAACGGGGCTGAGGGGCTGCGGGGCCGCGGCGCACCCGCTGCCTCACGCGGAGCAGGAGCCGGGGGCTGCAGGGGGGGTCCCGCTAGCACCGCGTGTCCCCATCCTGCTCCAGCGGGAAAGGGGAGCCCCGAAAGGGGTGGGAGTTTTTAATGGAGACCCTCTGGAAAGTAACCTGCAGGGGTGTCGGGGCGGCGGGGAGATAAACGCCCTCCCTGACTCCTCTTCTGCTTCAGTGCAAGGTTCCCACAGGGACGCAGTCGAGGCAGGTGGCTGGGAGCGGGGGCAAACTCCCGGGATGCTTCTTTAATACTGAGTGGGGCTATCAGGCTTGTGGGGGGCGGGAAGGGGGGTGCTCGCTTTCCTCCTATTCTTACAACTGTTTCAACCCCAAAGCTTGCTCCCTCCCTCACCTGCTTTGTCCCTCCGACAGCAGCAGCAACTTCTCACCTGTCTCAGCAATAAGGGGGAATTCGGGGGGGGGGGGGGTGTGAAAAAAAAAAAGAGCCCAGCCCAAAGTCGTCCCCCCCCCCCGGCAAGTCGAAAGGAATCCCGTCATCTTTCCCCGTCTCTCACCTGTTTCAGCCCCAAAGCAGCAGCTGTGTCCTCCCTTCCCTCCCCCGGCTCAGCGCCGAACCCGCAGCAGGCGCAGCCGCTTCCCACTCGCTCGGAGTTCAGGATTCCATTGTCCCCCACACTGCACTTGGTGACATCACTGACACACAAAGAAGGGGCACTTCGTGATGTCATCAACGCATGCTGGGAGAGAAAACAAAAATCCTGGGTTTGGCAGCGGAACCGGGAAAAACCCCCTCCAATTTCCCGAAGGTTCAAGTATTAGGGATTCTTTTCCACCTCTCTTTTATTTTCCGGAGTCCCCTGACGGGGAGCTCGCCTGCGGGAAGGGTTCAGCGGTGTATTGTATTTGCGAGGCATTTTACTCATCTCCCCGCACCTCTGCCTGTCGATCTCTCCCTCCCTGCCCACCCAACGGGGAGAAGCGATTTGGCCGGAGCGACCCGCCACCCGCAGCACACGCGTGGTTCCCCCAGCTCCGTGCTCTCCCGCGGCGCTGCCAGCTCCACTCGTGAAGGGACAATAGGAACCGCCGTTCCCACCGACCTCCCCCGGGGCACATTTGGCTCGGTGCCGCCGATCGAGGGGTCGCCTGTCTCATTGGTCGGTATCTTCAGCGGCCGAAAATACGGCTGTCAACACCGCTGTCCTAGTAATGGACGGGAGCTGTATTGTCACTCTTCCTCCCGAGGGAGGACCTCGAGGTGATCCGCAGGAACACGGCTTCTGCTTTGACAGAGCACTGTCACGACATGACTCCTTGGGGGTCCCGGGGACTCCATTGCAAAACCGAGGCAGCCAGAGCGGCGGGGAGCCGGGGGGGAAAGGAAGGGACACCCCAAGGCTGGACGTTTCTTCTTCATAGGGACTGGGAGGTCGGGGGTCATTCGAGGGGGGCACCTCCTAAAGCCCTGGCTTCCCACCCCACGCTGCCAGGAGCTGCCTGCTCCCTGGAGCCCCCGGTTGGGTCCGGTAATGGATGCCTGTAGCTTCTTTTGGGGACCCTTGGAAATTGAAGAAAAGGGGTGTTAGGCCAGCTATAAGCCTAGAGATGCTGAGGCTCTCTGCACACGTTTGTGACTCACCACAAGGTCGTGGCACTGATCTTTCAATGTTTATATCCAGTAATCCTTAAGTCAGAAGTGCCCCTGGAGAGGACACCCACGCAGGGACAGTCTTTGTCACTCTGTTTTCCTGAACCTCTGCATTTGCTGCTTCTCTCCTCATTCTCAGTCTTTCTCCCTCCTCCCCCATTTTCTGCACACAGTAGCACCTCATTTCTCCTAGGTCAATACTCAAACTACATACAGTCACAACAAACTTGCTGCATAGTCTTCCATTAGGTTGAGCATTAGCTATGTACACCAGTGACACTGTCAGTCACCTTGACAAAAAAAGGAATTCCATTGCGGTGCCACACTTCCTAGTGTTTGTGTGGTTTGGTTTTGGTTTTTGGGGGTTTTGGAGATTGTTGGGTTTTTTTGCTAACCTTCCTCTTCAGTCTTCATCACCTGTAGTAACGTGTTAGGCCTGCTTCAGTGAATTATCCTCCAAAAGCTTACTGGCACAAACCTGTGCAGTTTGGCCTATGGGAATAACACTTGGGAAGCCACGGTCATCCTTCCCTTCAGTAACTGTGGAGCCCTGGCATCTCTGCCATTGACAACAGCCTCAAAGACACATAATAAGTGTAATGAAAACAGGCATTTACATCAAAGCAGGTGATCTCACCACTTCATGCCCGTCACTGATGAAAGGGGGCAGAATTCAGCTCCTATGTATTTAACAGCAACTAGCTATTCTGTCAGCATTCTCTTAACTAACCCAGTGGGCTGTGGAGGTTAAGGCTGGTGATATAGCATGGTACATGCCAGGTGACAAATGCAGATGAGAGAACACCAGGCAAGGTGACCAGGCTTCATAAATTTCACTGCTTATAGAACAGCTTCTTAAAAAACAGAAAGTCTTCACTTTCATCACAAACCAACCTTCAGCCCTTTCCTGTCAACACAGGAAACCTCCACCAAAGTCAAAAGAGACAACTGATATTAATAATGAAAGCCCTCTACTTCTATTGTAAGGGGCAAGGAAAATGTAAAGATTGTTATAATATCACATACACCGTTTTCTTCTATTATGCTAATAACCTTGGTAGGGGGTTATCTGCAGACTAACCTTTTCTGCAGCACACAGTCCTTGGTAACCCTGTTCAAAGTAACATTATGATAACCAGCAGCAGGGGTTATTTACTTTGAAGCCTACCCAAAAATGCATTTGCTGAAAGCACCTAGTAATGTAATCGCTTAAGCAGCTGTTACAGTGGCAACTCCCATTTTATGACTCACCTAGGTCATGGCTAGGACCAGATAATGGGCTGTTCTCCTGTGCTACCCATAGCCCTGAAGAGAGAGGAGCCAAGAAGCTGACTTCTATGGCCAGAAATGTTTTTGCAGCTTGCCTTGCTCCCACCCATGATTGTTCTCTTAGCCCTGCATGGACACTGAAGAACTGGGAGTGTAGAACATGATCCTTTTTCCAGCAAACAGGAGAACTAGCTCCTCTAATCCAGTTTCTTCCCGTTTTGGGAGTTTTGACAAAACCTCACTGATCTGCTTCCTTTTCTGTGAAGTGTGTGCACTTTATCAGGTGAACTTTATTTCTTATCAGTGCCTCCTCTCACTGTCTCCTTACTTTTATTTATTAGTTGGGGAAAGGACTTGCAGAGAAAGACAGACCCAGATTATTCATTTTCCCTGTGCCCCAAGCTTTTTTAATAGATGGCACTAGCTCAGTGTAGCGACTGAATAGGATTAGTCACTTTTCCCTCTGGATCAAGTTTGAAGGAGGCTGCAAAGCTAGATGACTGGAATCGAGTTGCCTTGGGGGCTTTGAGCTTAATTCACAACAGAAGCTAGCCAATTCAAATCACACTAAGCCTCCTGCTAAAGGAAGGTGACTGGGATTAGTCCCGTTGTACCATCTCAGTTCCAGACACATTTTCAGCATTATTCCTGGCTGGTCTGTTTGGGGCTGTGCCAAAGACCCTTATATTTCCACAAATTCCAGTGAGTTTTGCATCAAGCCTTTTGTGGGGGAGCAGAAAAGAAATGGCCCTCTGTTTGGCTCCCCTAATGTCAGCTTGCTGATAATGTCATGCTTGCAAGCCATAAACATGCTGATATCTCACATAGTCCTCTGATGACACACTTTGTCCTTTTTTGTGGGACCCTGTAATACAAGGTGAGGTAGCAAGGAAAAGCTACTATAAGCCCAAGTCTTATGACACAGCTATTAAATTGGGCCAAAAGAGGAAGGAACTGCATTCAAATGAGAGCAAATGTAACAAACAAAACACAAGGAGCTCCTTTATGTGACATAAGGGTAGTGAATTTACAGGGTCACTCTTCGGTCTCCTGCTCACAGCTATCCTGACATAACTTAATGATGCAGTCCAGCTTCCCTTGCTGTAATTTTCTCACACAATACAGCTCTTAGTCCTTAAAGCTACATCTTTTTCAGTTCCTCGCAGAAGAATGAAAGAGTCCACAAGCAGAAAAAGACTTGTTTCCCCTCCTTTTATTCCAGTGCTAAAGAGGACTTGGTCATGGAAGCAAAGTTCAGGCCTCATTGTCAGACCCCTGCTATTTGCTGCTTGGTTTTAGTTTCATTTGAGACTAGTCCTAGGAGCTCTCTGAAGGCCTTGCAAGGAGCCTGTTGAGTGGGTAGCAGGACTTGAGACCTATTACATGTTTTGGCCTTGTTAGTCCTGGTCAGACTCCCACAGATGTGGAGAGTGGCTGGCAATCAATGCTGAAAGCTTAAGCAGGGAAGCATAGCTGCATATAACTATACATATCTTCTAATGTGTTTCTTTTATGCTTGTCCTGGTATATGGTCTGGTTCATTTTGGTAACTGAAAACCTGAAGATACTTATCAGTTCAGCTTCACAGCATTGTAAGAAATTTCATGAGATGTATTTCCCGGGGTTTCTGCCTTGCTTCTGGTGATGAGATTGAGCCTTAAAATTACTTTACCTTGAAGATATGATGATTCACTGCTTTCTCAGTTTGCCCAATATATAACTAGTACTTGGCGATTAGGATTGAGAGATATGTAATGCTTTCCCTGTCTGTTTCTCTAGCAGCATCTCCATATTTCTGATCCTCATTTTCCCTCCTGTAAAAGAAGAGAATGATTTTAATTAGGAGTTAGACTGAAAGTGTAAATAGAGGTGCCCATACAGACTTCACCCTTAGCCTTCACTGTTTAGGCTTTTCTCTTCCTTCATTTTGTGCCTGATGGATCTGATTTTGTTCAGAATGCTGCCTACCCAGTGGTCCCTTGCAGTAGCTTTCTCTGCTTTTCCTCTCTGTCTCTGCTGCACACAAGCTCCCTGGATTACTGTATTCCAGACTCCTTGTCTTTTCTTTTCTGGCACTGCATGCTCTCCTAGTTCAGAATGTTTTCCTATTTCTACCTCTTTTTCAGTTTACAGAAACTGCTGCTTTATTGATCATTATCAGCTTTCCATTTCTATGTACCACTTTTCCTTGGTACTCAGGTCCGGAAGAAACGCAGAAAGTGGAATAGCTATATTTGATTAAGCAGTTGATGGACTACCATCAATCACACCTGCCCAGGGCAATAGCATCCTTGTTGGCAAGAGCCTGGGAGAGGTGAAAGGTGTTGGCCTTATGACTCAGACAAAAGAACTCCTGGAGGCAATGGTAATGAGCAAATATCCAGTTTTGCCACTCTTCTGCTAACTTGCAGGAAATTCCTGTGAGAGTGCTGAGGCGCTGGTATGGGTTGCCCAGGGAAGTTGTGAATGCTCCATCACTGGCACTGTTCAAGGCCAAGTTGGACAGAGCCTGTGGCAAAACGGTGTAGTGTGAGGTGTCCCAGCTCATGGCAGGGGGGTTGGAACTGGGTGATCTTAAGGTCCTTTCCAACCCAAATCATTCTATGATTCTTGATTTAAACTTGTGTTTGCTTTTCATTTGTCACCACTAAATGTCCAGTGGTAATTGCTACTTCTGCACCAAATCCTTAGTTGAAGCTTTCCACTACAATAATAGATGGTTAGGTTGTGATGTTCCTATGCTCGCATAATACCAGGTGTGGCCCAGAAAAAGCTAGTGTAAAATACTGTTTGACCAGCACAAACTCCAACTCCTGATGTTGCATTTTGCCTGTACAACCATCTTGCCTGCACATCTATCCTAATAAATCTTTTCCTGGTGTAAGCTTAAATTCAGAGTGTCTCTGACTTGCAACAGAATTGTCAGAGAGGAAAACTGCTAGGTATGGCTTATTAATAGTGTACACTCAGTTCATGCCTTTGCTTTTGTAGGGTGCTTTGATAAATTCAGATGAAAAGAAGAGTGGTTTTCATACCATGACCAGAATGTTACAGGTTGACCATAGACTCTGAAGATGGATCCTGGAAAATCACTTATTGTGGAGTTGCGTATCTGCAGTAAGACAAATAAAATCAGTCAGTCAGTTGTACTGCATGGGCTATTTAAGAACTCAGCAATAAGTGGACAGTTATTTTTCCAGTATCCAAGACAAAAAGGTTTCTTACCATATAGATAATACTTTCACCTACAGTCCTTTCTTTCTGCCCTTTCAAATATTTCCCAGTGTCACAGCATGTGTTACTCTGGCTCAGATGAGCTAGTACAAGAAATCTGCTTTGCTTGCTCATTTGCTGAATTGGTAATATTCTAGTTTATTCTTTCTACTAAAAAATTGAGTTATTCCCTGTCTGCTCCAATTCTGTGGATTTGTAAATCCATGTGGGGAAAAAATCCACATGTCCTAACTTCTCGGAAAATGTATTGAGTGAGGATTTCAATTGAGTCTTTCAACCTCTGCCTCCTCATCTAACAAAGGTTCTTCTCAACAGAGAAGGATCAGGGAAGGTGTTCAGGGCTCAGTAATTTCACTCTGTGGCTTTACTACAGTTCAAGACTTCAATGGTCTTCAACTGCAATTTTTCTCCCTAGGCCTCCTTATTATTAGACCCTTCAAAAGGAAGCAATAGAATCACTCAGACTTTTACAGATCCCTGATGCTGTGTTCTTGAGAAACCAATGTATAGCTTTTCTTTTCCTCTTTTTTGTTTGACCAACACATGGAAGCAAAGAACAGAACATTCATCTGATTGTTAACCATTACTTGCATTTAACACTTGAATTATATATTCTCATATATATCGAGGGATAAAACATTCATTTGCCACGTAAAGTCCATAGTTAAAACAAAAAGGCATATACTATTAAAACTCCAGCATTAAAAAAATGAACCCTTCTTTTCAAGGTATCATAAATGCCATTGTCTATTTTTTTTTTCTTCCTGATATAGGCCCGTGGCAACTCTTAGATTATGCCAAAGGTTATATAAGTGTTCACAGCATGGACTAAAACTTCACATGTAATATTATTATCTCATATTCATGATCATAAGACTTCCATGTAGCATCTTCAGCAATTGCTTGCATGAAGTACAAGCTTAGGAATCCTAAACAATTCTGAGTATCTGTTAAAGACTTCTTTTTTTTGTTGTTGGTAAATAACCTTGTGTTGTTTTGCTCTTCCCATACAATCATAAAAGATCTGAAAATCCCATAAAAGCCTCCATGCATCGTGAAACTTTATCCATGATGTAACAAAGTTGCTCTGACAATCCTTTCACTTGACATTTCCATTATGTTAGAACTGAAACAGGAGGACCTTGCTTTGGTGCTGGGTTTGCAATCCTTTCTCAAAGAATTTATTGCACCTTTTCTCTACCTTTGGCTCCTATTTTTCTTTCCCTTTCCCCGCAGCCAGAAGCACTTCCTTTTTCCATATTTGCCTGGCCATCTGCTTCTTTTTTGCCTTTTCCACTTTTTCTTCTTTACACACTTCCTTGTTTCTGGCTTTTCTTAATTCCCTGTAAGTGATTCCCTGAATTTTGGCCAGTGTGTCCTGTCAGTCAAGTTTTTTTATTTTCCCATCTTCCTATCTGGAAGTCATGCAAAATGGACAGTCAGTTCCTTCTTACCCTTCTTTCCAGGTGGTATGTTGGCTACTTCTCTAACAAATGCCATTATGTTAGTTCCTTTTTCATGTTTCTTGCTGCTTCTAGGCTTGCAGGCTGCTCCTTGAAGTGCCTTGCAAATGGCCATGGAGGCAGCTTCTCTCAAGGGACCACTAACATAGCAAATGCTCTACAGCCTCACTGGTCCACAGTGGCCTGTAGTTTGCAAGACACTCCCTTTTGCATCAGTAGGCATGATAAATATCGAAGCCCTCTGGACATCAACTTTTCCTTCTTACAGCATAACTGGGAGTTAGGCATTACCATGATATGATCACAGCACAATAACATAACTGCATACATTTAATTTGTGTTTCAAGAGGTTTAACTTCTTTTTTTGAACAATACCCCAAGTCAAATAAAAAAATCAACATCATAGAACCTGATTTAGTAAGACATTTACCCAGCCTAGAGACACATGGCTGGTAAGAACGCAGTCGTGTATATGCTTAAAGCAAATCAGAAGGACATGCCTCCCACACAGAATACAATGTTCAAGGTATCAGTAAAACTACGCAGCTCTGTGGCTCTTTGGGTGGAAATCATACCACACCCTGGAAGGGTTGGTTTGCAAACTGAGGCTGAAAAAAAAGACACTGAACAGCAGATATCAGGAGTGCTTTCTCTGCCAGATATAGTCAGGGGGACGCAGAAAAATCCTTTCACTTGCTCTTTGAATAATTGCACACAAGTTGCCATGTCCCCAAAGATGAGATTTGAGCTGCAAATCTCAGAATTTATCTATCACATCTACAAACTACCATCAGTCTTTACAGGATAGGCTGATATGGAAGGTATATTCATCTCATTTTTTTAAAACAGCTAATAATGAAATGGATTATTACCTTTTTTTTTTTTTCCTAGGAATTTGTTGGCAAGGAAATTGGAGATTTTTCAAATAGCAGAGACAGGACTAATACCTTTTCAATGCCACTTCTAAATTCTGCCATTATTTTTGTTTTAAACATCTGCTAATCTCACAAGCTGCCCATTTATTTCTCATTGATGTCACAGAAAGATGGTATCCTCCTAAATATACAGTGTGACACATGATAAACAACACAGTATAGTCATCTGTAGTCTGGGAAACTGGTTTCATCTATCACAACAGTATTTCACCAGTTTACCTTCCATTTAAACTCATCAGACCCCATGCACTGACTGATAAAAGTCAATAAGATTCTAGTTTAATCTGTTTTAAACCAAGCCATTGAATAGGAGCATATTTTTGGAAGGAACTCATTAGTGGTGATGCTGCTGCTTTCTGCAACTCCAAGACGGTCATCAGGAGAATCTTTCAGTTGTCTTAATGTCTCTGTAGCAGCCTTGTGTTGTGTTGTAGCCATGTTACCCATGTACTGTGGGTTTCTTTAATTTAGTTGCCTTCATCTCCATTCAGTTATGTTTTTTCCCCTGCTGTGAAATATTATTTTCTCGTCTTCTAGTTTCTGTGCTACTGGCAGCCCTTCCTCTCTGCTTATCAGAGAAGCAAGCGAGAGGACAGTGTCACACTTCAGTGATTTTTTATAAGGTTAGGATATATTGTAGGTTTCACAATAAGATAGCCTGGCCAGTGGAGTTTGTATATATAGATTTTTCGGTTTCGTTACAGCTATGGGATTAGCTAGCACAGTGAAAGAATAAAAAGTGAAGAGAGGGATTCTGATTTTGCCTTGGCATAATTCTATTGAGTTCAGCAGGCTTACTCCAAATTTATGCTGGAATAAAGGTGGTTCAAAGGCAAGCCTAATGGATCAGTTTACAATGCTTTCAGAGGCATCAATTTACTCAGTCACTTGGAAAATCTTTCTCCCCTACTGCCAAAGATCTGGGACAATTCACAATTCTAATAGATTTGGGAATCTGCTCTGTGTTGTATACATGTGTTTGCTTCATAGAATTAAGAATCTGTAAAGTAAACCTCATACAGCAAGCCCTGCCTTCCCTTGTGCTAAGGGACAAAGTAGAGAATAAGATGCATAGGGAATTTCCTGCCCCTGTGCAATGACAAAAGACAAACAAAGCTCATGAGTGCTGACCTGTAGCAGAACTGGATGTAGCCTTCCAGCCAGCAATGGCTTTCACCGCCCTCAGAAGCAAACTATAGCTAGACACAGATCTGAGTGCTCTTCTTGTTCATGGGGAAAAGGATGCCAACAGCATGCTGTGAGGAACCCTGTCCTGACTGATAGGATTTCTCATAGCAAATCCCATGCTGAACAGCACTTTTCCTTCATTGCAGGAAAGGATCTTGGTTCTGCTATTAAATGTCTTAATGTACTACCCTTGTTTTGTAATAAAACAGGCTTAAGCAAGCATGTATGTGTGGGAGAAATGACTGTTTTCTTGCCGTTATCAGTGGCAATTACATGAAGTAAGCTTATCAACTTTGACCACGTGCTACTATGATAATTTTTCTTCTGAGAAAAAGGACTTTGTGGTAAGTGAAAATAGAGAAATATTGCTGTTTGGAGTTTTGTTGACAGATTTTTTTGTCTTTCCCAAGGTGTGAAATCACACTTGGCAAGAAGTATCTAAACAGTAGAATATGTCATTTAGTGCCCTAAGTGTTTATGTCCAAACCCCTGCCACTGATGACACAACACACTGCATGAACAAAAGTCTGTTGGCTGCAATCTGAACTGGTTTCCTAATTTGCACCTGTGCATTGGCAAACAAGCAGCCATCAATCACAGACTCCAGTCTGTGACTGGGTACAGTGCTATAGGCAGGGCTAGAAGCAGTTCTCAGAGTGCTGACGGGAGGAATAGGGTAAGGTAAAAACAACAGAAGAAAGAAACAAAAGATAATGGAATTACAGGAAACGGGGCTGGAAGGGATGTCAGGAGGCTGGATTGACTATACTTGTGTAATTCCTGACAGATGCGATTAAAAGAAATCCCTTTGAAACGCATTATGGCCACAGAGCCATATATACAATTTGTTAGAAACAAATCACTCTCTAAATCTGTTAAATCTTAAAGCACCATTCTGGAGCACTAGACAGCAGTTTGAATTGCTATACAAAAGTTCCTATATCTTGTTTTATTTGAATATGTAAAAAGTAATGTATAAAATATTTATCTGCAGAATGGAAGAGTTATAGGTATGTATGATTTTTGTAACACTGCTAAGAAATAGAATTTTACTAGAGTAAGACTTGTCTAACATGCTTGAAATTGGGCTCATAACCAGCTTGCACAGCTTTCATTTTTATGGGTGGATTTTGTGTTTAAGAAGTAAATAAAAGAGGAGAGTAAAAAATGAAAATTAACTCCTATGCCACTAAATCATCTTTAGAAGGGTATCAAGGCCAGTTCTCCTCATTAGTTTCTTTCTTCATTAGCATTGGAAGAACAAAGAACAGCATTTACTTTATATTCTAAAGATTAATTGAAGTGGGGGATGAAACACTGAAATTGAATTAGTAAATTATTAACCAATTTCTAAGTAATAAGAAATAATCTATTACAGAGGCTTTCCCTCCATCTAGAGATTTGTCTTAAGCATTTGTCTTTAAGAGAGAAGGTGGAAGGAGTAAGGGGATACAGTCTAGAGACAATCTATCAAGTTAGCTACTGGAGCATTAATAATGAACACCTTTGAACTTGGCAAATCCTCCAGATATCTCTTGCTTAACTGTGACTTACAAACTGTCCCAGGGCTCCTGCTTCATCTAATGGCCTCTTGTTAATTTTCACATTAAAAATGCTCCCGTTACAATCACAGCAGCTGACAGCGCAAGCAACAGTTAACAAAGCCTGGATCTGGCAGAATGTCAGCTCAGGAACTCCTTCCAGCCTGCAAATACAACTCCACCCACTCACATTTTCAGGACTGGAGCCTGGTGCCAAGGCAGCGCTGGCGAAGGTGGTGGCTGGGGAAGTGGGGATTCTGGCTTCTTTGATTTCCGAGGCTGCCTGTGAACAACAGGGTTCTTTCTTCCTTTATGAGTCAAACCTCACTTTGTTGGCTGGAAGGTTTCCCCACCGCTTATTTCTAAGATTAAAACTCTGATTTACTTTCAGAATCTGTAATAAGTAACATGAGTGTCCAACTGAAACCAGCAAATCTCATGTAGAGTTCTGTCAAAGAGGAAGGGTCTGACTCTCACTGTGAATACTTCTCAATAGACTTGTTTTGAAGGTGCTCACACCTTCAAAGGAGTTTTGAAACAGCTCACAGGGGTGAAATTTTAATCTGTGAGTCCCTCTTGGACCCCATCATATGGGATGTGCTTGAGGTATGCATGGAAAGACTGGGGAATAGAAGAAGGTGTACGGGGTACCCATAACTGCCCAATGGAGGTTACGGCTGTTCTAAACAGCATCACTCAGACCTCTGGTCTGAAAGCGTTAAAGCTCTTACATCAGGTGTAATGCTGTCTTCCTCTCTGCCTGTATGGTACTCTCCTTCTGCCCTGCCTCATATATGCATCTCTCAGCTCACAGCTCCAGCCCACAATACTCTGCATCCAGACACACTCACACGGGCTCTGCTCAGAGGAATATCTGTGTTTTGTCCTACAGTCTAAATGTGATTCATAGTCCATCGGGCCCTGTGAGTGTCTTTGATGGGTTCTAGAGACAGGAGAGGAGAGGACAGAAGAAGGAATTTTTTGAGAACTTCTACCCTGTGGTACTCAGCTGTGCCAGATTTCCCTGTCTGGGCTGCAAACTGTGCAAACACACATTGCTCTCTCAGACTTTGGCTTAGGCTTTGGTGAAAGCCCACAAATAATGTACTAAATTCTTTACTCCCACCTCCAGTCTTAAATGAATAGCTTCTTGATTCATTTTACCCTATGCATAGATTTAATGAATGACTTTAGCTCCAGGGGTAAGCCTCCTCCCCTGTGTGTCAACACCCCTGCCTCCTCCTCACCTTAGCACAATGGCTTAGACCATCCTCCAGGCACTTCCAGGAGTGGAAAGTTGCATAAGGACACAGGTGAAATTGTCTTGTGCTTAGGTTCCATTTTAGCTACAGCTCAGCTCACATTCAAGAGGGGCCTGAATCAAATTTCTCCCTTCCCCCCTTCCTCCAAATGAGCGTTGCCTCTGGTTTGTAAACAAGGAAACAGCTAAGCGCTTTGAGCAGTTGGTTCACAGTACATTCTACCTCTGAGAAAGACTGAGAGGAAATTCCTGGACTTGTTCTCCTCAGCTTCACCATGTGATTGGGCTCTAAACCATGTCATTCCGAAGGGCAGACCTTCAGTGATTGTCTCATGTCTGGCAATACTGGCTGTTGATGATTTGTCAGCAGAGTTTTCACTTGGAAAACCTTGTTCCTTCTTAAAATGCTCTCAAGATACTGTGTGTGAAGATGAACATCAGTATCATCCACAGCAAATGTGCTTCTGGATGTGGGTCTCCCATCCCTCATACCTGGTGTACAGTATGCAGGGCTCTTCTCATTCTCCTGCTGTATAAATACATGCTGCAGCTATAAAATATACATGGGGGAGCCTGAAGAGTTTGTTCTGACTACAAGGCACACGGGGCCCTCTTTCAGCACTACTCTATGCTCTCTTCCTCTGTGCCTCAGGGGCAAGCTTACAGTCTTAGAAAAATTTTGTTCTCTCCTTAGATCCCAAGCCCTTTGAGTTAAACCCTTACAAGGGAAGATGCAGAGATAGCAGAGGAACAAGGGATTTTCTTGTAATTTTAGCATTTATTTCCTTCTTAAAGATGCAATTGTTTAAAATAAGTGATGTTCTGGCAAAAGCTAGAGTTACACCATGTCAGACAATTTTATCATCCCAGCACATGAAGGCTCTAGTGCGCAACATAAAGCTGCTTTGCTTTCTGACATGCCAGTTTTTCAATGCTACGCCTCCCTTGGCAGTGCTCCATTCCTTTCCGGAGTTTTCTTCGTTCAAAATTAGCCCCGCCATCCCCTCCAGCATCCTTTTGCTCTCCCGCCGGTAGCCCCGGAGCTGAGCCGAGCCAAGCGGAGCCGTATGGCGACAGGAGGGGGAGCTCGCAGCGCGTCGGCTTTAATCGAGGACTTAATTTAGCAACACCGCAAAATCACCGCTGCGGCTGAGGTGCCCGTAGGGCCCTTCTCGTGTCCCTCCCCAAAGGGAAAAGGGGGAGAGAGGTATTTTGGGGTTAAGGTTAGGATGGAGAGTTAATCTAAATTAAAGCGGAGAGGCGATGAGGCTGCCAGAAAGCATCGGAGGGGGTGGATCTTAGTATGTATTTATAGAGCTAGCAGTGATGAATAAGGTGCTTCCACTGGAGGTAAATAGCACCTTCACTCTGATAGACTGGGACACATTTACTGCTGGTGTAGGTTTCTCAATTCAGCTGAGGTGTAAAGGGCTGTGCCCGCTTACACTAGCACTGAATTTAGCTGTGTATCTGCTAGGCAACCAGGAAGCAATGCCATGCCAGAGGGAAAGCCTTTGTTTCCAAAAGTGAGACAGAAAAGCGTCAACTACCAGTCTCATCATAAAATCATAAGGTCAAAGGAATGAGCTCTTTTCTTCAGCACAGATTCAGGAGAAGGATATTCAGGTGTGTGCTATTACATGGAGAATTAGGGACATGGTTTGGCCTCATGTGCAGACCTTCTGCCATACCTTCAGGCCTGATGCAAGGCTCGCTCCAAGTTAACATCAAGCTTCATGGAGTTGAGACGGCTTCCTAAAGAGTTACACTTGGACTTGGAGGCACTACCCCTTTGTGTGTCCGTCCCCCCCATCCCACCCCTTTTCTTTTTTTACTCTTTTCTCTGAGAAGTCAGCTGAGGGCAGAATCTGGAAAAACTCCCCCCCTGCCAGAGCACCTTTCGGAAGTCATTCCTTGCTAAGGATGCAGAGGAAATTGTAGCTTTCAGGTTGCATTTGTCAAGACCAAAGTAACATCAGCTATTTGGAGCTAAGCCACAAGGAAACCCTGCATTGGTTTCACAGCAGTAGTGTGAGCAGGTTTTTCTGACAGAAGGCTAAGACCAAGTCCTGTCTACCCTTGCACACAGCCTACCAGTACTGAAACTGATCTAGTCTTTGAAATGGATGTTATTTTTCCCAGTGAAGACAGCCCTGTAGGAAGCTAATCTCCTAATATTGTAATGGTACATTTAAGAGACATTTATTTTACAGTTCCCCTAACTGCTGGCATAACTTTCCTGTATAAATTCCATAAAAATTCCCAAATTTGAAATCCAGCGCTCTCTCACAAGATATCTTTCTCAGGTAAAATATCTTTCTCCTTATGTAAGCTCATGACCTTCATTGTAAGTGCAAGCTGGGCCTTTGATTAGAAAAATGAGCCTCTCACTTGAGCTGGAGGAGAAAGAATGTAGATTGGATTAAAAATATTTAGTGCCAAATTAAAAAGTTTCCCGAGGAGTTCTCCCAGACAGTGGGCTGTATCTTCCCTTGCTATAGCACAGGGGCAGAGTTCTCTGCAGGCGCAGAAAGCTTTCTACAGATACAGTCCTGTGATACATTTAAACAGAATGAGTCTCATTCTTAAACCTATCTAAAAATGTAAGTGGAATCATGAACACTGACCTTAAAATGAAAAATGATTTGCAACCTTTGCAGCTGTGTCTGTAATAGTGCCATAATTTGAAGTATTTTATCCACTCAGCTACACAACCTTACCCTTCATTTGCAGTTTTCATTTTACCTACAAAAGAGTTCACCTAATATCCACCAAAGCAAGAGAAACCTACTGGGTATTACAAGGGGAAAATTATTACTAGCCATATTTTATAGCAAGGCTGTAAAGTTCAAACAGCAGGACTTGTGTGTGCACATCACGTTTCATGCAAATTACTCTTAATAGTTTAACACTGCTTTATATTTTGCCTCCTGAATAAAAATGCTTCTTTAGTTATTTTTCTAATAATCTATGTAACTTTGGGGAACTAATTAAGGCAAAACATTTCCAATGTGCCTGTTTAGCTGCTTAAATCAAATGGCCCGATTTTCAAAAGTGCTGAGTACTGAAGCTAGAGTAGAGAGTTAGCATCCCTAATCAACTGGTCATTTTTATGTGGTCAGTATAAATTTAGGAGCCTTATGTGAGCTATCTATGTGATATTTTTGGCTTAATTATTTTAAATGCAAGCCCATAGCTCACATTAAGAAAATTAGATCTAAGAAACATTTCTAGCAAGTTATGTCTCCTCACCCTTCCCTTTACCTTTCTAACTTAGCTGTAGGAAAGGATGTCAAGTTACAAGACTATCAATGTTTCTGTAGCTGCAGGAAAAGGCTAATATTACTTCTTGATTGCAAAAGGAGCATGGGATGCATAATTAATCCACATATGGATAAGTATGTCTTCCAAGACTGGAAATGGAAAACTCATCAAGAGTGCATACAACACACTGGATTCAATACATACGCTTCACTTGGCTGCCTCACATCTGGCTGGCCTGGAGCGCAGGCAGAGCCACACATGATTCTGTGCCCTCTTTCAAGGTGGCGAACACAGAACTGAAGCCTGGCTTAGTGAGCCCTAAAGTATGGTTTATCTTGCCTAGACTAGAGTTTTGAATACATTAATTTCCAGTGTCTTAACACCATCTAATAGGAATAGTTTGAGTCCTAAACCTTTGGCTTGGGCTATACACAGATTTCATAGCAATGTAATTAACAAAAGTACTAGCATGATTTTTATTATTCCTTTTTTTTTTTTTTTTTGAATCCAGGGACATCTGGATTAATGATCTGTAATCTCTCACAGAATCAAATCCCTAATGGACACTGACTGGAAAATTGCATGCTGATATCTTATTTTAAAGGGCCAAACTGGCTGCTGATACAGATTCCAAATTCTTACTGCAGGGGATCTGCCTTGGAAAGGATGGAGGTGTCATGTTTTGTATCACTGCATTGGCTGCTGGAAGCAGCTGTGCTTTCCAGTCATATGCAGACTAATTGAGGTCTCAGACAGGGTGCTGAGATTCCCATGGTGGAGCACCTCCAGAAAGGTTTAGACCCAGTTCCTCAGGAGCCTATATTTTTTTTCCTCAAAACATAGATGAACAGGATGACAAACTAATTCTTCCTAGCTGGATGCCATCCGTTATAGAAAGATTTACAGAGCTGTTTGAAGCAGGTGCTTTGGCTGTGCTGTTTACCGCTTCAATGGGAGACTAAGATTTTTACATTCCTCTCCCATAATACTTAATGAGAAATATTTATGCTTATGCCGGAGATATGCTTTGAGCCATGATTACTGGCTGCAATTTTGCTGTTTAATGTGATGTCCAACTTCAATACTCACTGTTATGAGGCACCATTACGAGGCAGTAGTCCTTGTCGTGTGATCTTACAGAACAGAGAGCAGTTATCGTTTAGGAGGCTGGAAAGGTCTGTGAATGCTGGTAGTGAATTATGAAACTGTTAATTTTTTGTGTCCTGAATCTGAAGAGCAGCCAATCAAAGCAATGTGCCTGCAGTATATATATATGTATAAAAATACACAGACACACACGTATAAATAGTACAGTAAGGAGACAAAATTCAACTCCTTAAATATGCCCTGCACAAGTATGCTAAAATAATTCTCAAGTACATTGTCTCTAAAGTGCTCCATAAATAGAACAGTGCTCAGACACAGTGGACCCCAATAGCAAGGCATCATGCATCAGTTACTCTGTAATACTTCACTCAAAGTATCTGAATCATCAGTCTTGCTGCCTTCCTTTTAAAATGGGCTAAGGGATGGGCACAATCTCCTATCTCATGAGTGTCTATTTGTTGGGCTCCATAATGCAGGGAGGAGTCCAAGCTCCGTTTCTGAGGGAAAGAGCTGACACAAAGCTAGTCCAAAGGAAACATAAAGGACAAAACCCTGGTGGGGGCAAATCACTGTAAGTATATCAAAGTGGAAAGCTGCATCAGCTCAAGATGAGGGCTGATGCACTTTGAGAACCCAGAGCCTTAGTGAAGCAGGGTGTCTCTTTAGATACCTGTCACCTGTTACAGGTCAGATTCACCATGGGACTGAGGGACAAAGATTGCAAAAGTACATCAGGCTTTCCCTAAATATTCATCTTAGTAGGACTGTGTTTGAGGCACAAAACTTCCAGGGGGATTTTAATTCTCACAGAAAGGTGGTGAAAGTAGACAGTGAACAGCACTCATGCATGGGTTTGTGAGAGGTGGAGGAGGGTGTCTTATGCCAAGGAAATTGTCAAATTGAGAAAAAACCTGTCAAAAACTACTTTCGCATGAGCTTTCTTTGGGAGAACTGTTCTTCAAGCAAGGTCTCTTAGGGCTGTATCACACAATTCATTAGAGAGAACTGGTGGGTAAAGCAGAGGCAGCGATCTTCGAGAAAACATCCAATTTCCACTTCCCATTTTGTCAGATGCTGTTAGGAAGTGTTACACAATGCTATTAAACAGCTGTTGCTTTTCTCCTTAAAGATGGTTGAAGTAATGCTGGTAGAGAGCCTTGCTCTCAGTAGATCTGTGAAATGTGATGGAAATCCCTCTAACCCCCACCTCACAGTACAGTGGAATCTTAGTTGCCCTGGATGGTTTTTCTTCCTGAATTCAAGAAATTCCAACTTTGTTCCCTGCAACGTTCCTGGGCTAGTGTTTCTTGCAGAGATGGGTGCTGCCAATAGTTGTCACTTTGGATGGTTCCACGTCTGGGTGAGGCAGAAGTGGAAAACCAGGAAAGAGGACAGTGGGAAAGGAGATAGCCTTTAGACTGATGGAAGCTGGTTCTAGCAGCTACTTCCAGCATGGTTTTATTTGGCTGCTGACATGCAACAGTTCTGTAGTGGCATCTACACTCTGTTAGGAGACGTGGAAAGGAATTAAGACTGTATGTTAAACAAGATCTCACTGGCTTTTTTTGACATCCTCCTGATTGATGCCAGCATAAATGAGAAGAGAATCTGACTTTAGGGCTTACAAAACGCCCACATTTCTAAACTTTTGTGTGTGTGTGTGTATAATTAAAGATGGCAGAGTATTGGTGCTACCTCAGAGAGAACTGAATTGGTACATAATTCCTTGGCTCCATATTCCTGCTGCTCCAGAGGCAGCTAAATGACAGTGAGAGAGGGAGGGAGGAGCTGTGATGAATGTGTTGTAAAAGCACCAGAGTGCAAGAAGATAGGGAAAGAAGCAAGCAATTCTCTGATCCAAAGCACTACCCAGAGAAGACTTCAAGGTCCCATCAAGTGGTGCAGCTCAGGCTGTCAACCCACATGTAAGAGAAATGGTTTGGATGGCTAACACTGAGTTTTTCAGGGCTCACCCCCACCACAAGAGCCCTGCTGCTGCTATGGCACTTGTATACTTGCAGTATTGTCAGTGCTCTCATTCCACTGATGAACAGTACCAATCAGCAGAATGGTCCTCCTGCTCAGCTACCTACCTGTAGTAGCTGAAGGATGTCTTTTGTTGTCAGGCATCACTAGGTACATGTGGGGTGAGTGTCTCTCACTGGACATGGCTTTTGTGTGGGAAACAGCTGTGGATAGTTGAGTTCTTTAATAAACATCTCCTGGGTTTGTGTACTATGAGGACATTCTTATGCCTGAAAGCAAAAATTAGGAATTGCTTCCCAAAAGCCTGTATTTAAAAGTCTCACAATCGTTAGTTTATATGGACTTCCAATTCTGCAAGTCAGATGTTCCCTCTGACACATGGGATGGAACATAGGAGCAATTACTGGGACATCCCTACTGCTGATCCACACAGAAGATGGTCCAACAGAGCCATGGACTATGCATTTGAGACTCTTTGAGAGGAAAGAGCCAGGCTCACTCACACTGCCATTAAAGACAACCCCTATTTGCACAGTGTAAGGGACCAAATGCCTGTGGGAATAATTGAGTATTTTCAGGCTTCTCAGAGGAATATCATAAACAAAGCAGAGTGACAGGAAAGGTGTATAAAATGTGTTGACAGTGCCTTTTAAGTTAGTTGCCATGTGTTATTTTAGCCAAGTCTTTATTCATTTCTACTTAATGCTGTGTGCTAAAGGTCTCAAAGCTGCTGGCAATACTCGGCGGAATAATTTTAGAGTAACCTTAATAGAACAAGCAGAATAAACGACTGTTCAAATATGTTGCAGCTTTTTAATAGAACAAGTTATCCAAAACACTGATGGCTGGAGCTTGTAAATGGAAAAAAAATCTCCCCTGTGTTTAATTACACCAGCCTGTCTTTATTTCCTTCTTATGATTCTAAACACAGTTCACTTGTGCTGGACATAGTCCAGTTGGAAAGTTAGTGTTTGATCAATGATGTGTCCTGTTCACAGGCTGGAGGTCCAAACAGGATGACTACAGTCAACCATCCTGTCTGACCTCCTGCATAATGTAGGTTATGGCATTCCACTGTGCAAGGCCTGCAGTGGAAGGAATTACTCTTCACTGCTTTTCCAGATTCAGGAAAGCATTTCTATTTTGAGCAGGACTTAAGCACACACATAACTTTAATAATATGCTTCATTCCCATTTAAACATGTAGTTAAGTGCAACTTTGAGTTTTCACCTTTGTGAGCAAACACTGTGGAGACCAGTAATGTGGCCATACTGAAAAGTGTACTTTATGACTCCCAGAGAAAAGTGAAATCTTAACAATTAATTCCAGAAAGTCAGACATTTGGCTAATTGTCGTAGTTTGAGGCCCCTCAAACAGTTCTGTGCACCCCCCCCCCCTCTTTCTTCCCCAGTCCCGGGGAAATGGG
>JASSUY010032069.1:0-89615 GCA_032466535.1 Forpus xanthops
CAGGGTGCCCAGAGAAGCTGTGGCTGCCCCATCCCTGGCAGTGCTCAAGGCCAGGTTGGATGGGGCTTGGAGCAACCCGCTCTAGTGGAAGGTGTCCCTGCCCATGGAGGGGGTTGGAGCTGAATGAGCTTTAAGGTCCTTTCCAACACAAAACATTCTATGGTTCTATGAACTAACTTGGCTATTCACTTGCAAGAGGAAGGACCAGAGTTCTGCAAGGGCAATGACAAGGGGACAGACATCCATGTGCAGCGTATGAGTGGGTTACTGATCCACAGCACAACCCCAGTGAAGGAACTTGGGAGGCTCTGAATCAGCACTGGGATGAGCTGATGGAGCCAAGTATCCCTCCACAGACACCCAATTTTCCCCACTGCTTTTCAGGATCTTTCTGTGTAGAATTTTATTAACTGAAACATCCTCTGCAGAAGCAGCATTAAGTGGCACACAACTAATCTGGAGTCCTGACTAAAGCCTGTGATAGATGAGGTTGTTAGCAGCTTCAGAAAAGCATGCATCATCTCAGTCATTAGTGGCCAAAACTGCCAGAGGAGTTTAAAACTTTCCAGACTGTCATCCAGTAGCTGGTGAGTCAGACAGAGCCTTCGGATGAAGGGATGAAGTTTTCTGTCATATTTCTCTGCTGAAGGAATCCAGACATTCAAAACTCTGAAAAGCCTCGAGCTACCATTCAGGGATCCTTTGGGATTAAAGGTTGTTACTCAGTGAAGAAAAGTGAAGAGCTGCTAGGACCAACTGCTGCATAAAAGACACAAAAGAGAAAAAGAGAGGAAGGATACAGCAGTGTATTGCATTTTGCACAAACACTTGGCTCTTTGAGGAGATTTTATTATGGAGGCTCCAGTCACACTTGTACCACGAACGCCAAGGCAGAAATGTTCAGTTATCAGTCTGTTAATTTGAAATAGAAGAATATTTCCTCTATTCAGTTCCAAAGAAGACACAATAGAACACAATAGAACACAATAGAAAATGCAAGCTTTTTGTTTTCCTTATGTGACTGAAAAGAAACCCCTTCCCAAAACCAATCCTGTGCAGTAAACAGGAGTCCCTGTTTTGCAAGCTTATTTTTGTCATCCTGCAAGAAATCACAGAGGATCTGGGGCCAGGTGTTCCACCATTCCTACAAATGTCTGGATGACTTCAATCCTTTCTTATCTTCACCTACAGAGTGTTTTGAAATATTTTATCCTGACAAAAATATTTCTAATGCCTCTTCCTGTGTTTCCTGATATTTTTTATCCTTCCTTAGAACTAATCATTCTGAAAGGGAGGATGATGTGAAGTCATGGCAACAATCCAGGGACAGGAAACACAGGAGCAATTGCCTGTCTTGCACAGAAGACACATCAGAATAGAAGGTCACATAGTGCTGCAGAGTGAAGTGGGATAAAGGAAGATCCAGCACCCTCAGCCCACTTTGTACTATCATAGATTAAGGACCAGCACGATCTGGTCCCAGTCCCTTAAAAAACACTCAGGAGTAGAGGATGTACAGGAAGAGGAGAGAAGATCCTTTCCTCCACTCGCAGCTCCTGATGTCTACAAAGGGTAGCAGTTGTGTGACATTTAGAAACTCAAGACTTCTTTCTATTAGTAGTGTGAGAATTGAAAAATGACCACCTACTGGTGCCAGCAGAGGATGTTCCTCCAGCTGTAGATGTTCCTCTTCAGAAGGGGTAGAGTAGAGGTAGCAATAGGGCATGGCTGAAGGGCTTCTCCAAGGCCTGATGCACCTCATGGATCAGGTATTTCATGGCCTGAAAGCCTATTGACTGATCATCATCTACTAAGGGATGCATGTGAGATACCCCAGTGTGGCCAGAGGAATCTCACACTGAGATCCTAAAATGCTGGTGTGAGCAGGGGACTTCCCAATTCAGATCGGCTCTCTTCCGGGGTGAGCCATCAAAGTGAAATCTCAGCAGCCCCATCTTCATTTTTTAATATGAAGAGTTATTTTTCCTCTGTTCCCAGCTGTGTCTGAGTGTCTGTGTCTGAGACAGAGAAGCTACATAAGGGACAAGGGGTCAAAGGAAAACATACCTCAAAAATACATTTCCAACCCAGGCTTTCTCTTGAAGACCACTTTCCATTTCACAACAATCTTTCAGTTTTGGGGCCTTTTCTTCAGAATGCTCTGTCTTAAGGGTCCTAATTTCCTGATTCATCAGCATCAGTTAGTTCTGCATGAAATGTCAAGGAGATCCTGTTTATTTAGGGAAATGTTCAACTTTGGCTGTTTTTTGCTGTAGCTCCTTTGGCAGGAGGTACGGTTCCACATTGCTTTCACCAGCACAGTAGCCTGTCCCACTCTCTGAGCAGCCCCTCTGACCTCTCTGAGCCTGAAGACATTCCTTTCCACAAGCATGCCTAACACTCTCTCCTCCTCTAATATACGCGCACCAGGATTCCTGGCGTGAGGCTTTTGGCTCAGTCATAGCTGCTAAGCCGTCTTGGAAATTCAGCCACAGTTTTGTAATTCCAGGGAATGTGTTCATTTTTTTTTGTGTTGAGATGAGAAAACATGGGCTTCTGGTCTGCTGTGATGGAAATTCCACCATGCCTATGGCTGTATGATGCTATTGTTCCCTAACCCAGAGAAAGCAGGTACTGGGGACTTTGTGCTCTTCTCATGTGATAAACACAGATTTAGGCTTGATTATATTCAATGCCTGCATCAAGGAAAAGGCGGCATTTTTTCCAAAGTTTGTGGTTTTGAAAGAAGGAGTTTTGTTTCTAAGTGCTATTAATTCCAGTGTGACTGGAATTAACATAACCTGGAAACCTGAAGCTGAACATTCCCTTTACTGCAATTGTTTTACGCAGCCAAATTCAGAGAACCTTTCACTAAACAGGAATCCACTTCTGGACCTTTCTCCTTGTCGTCACATACTGGTGTTGATTACTTTACCCAGTTACCTGTAGTAACAGACGAGACATCAGCAATCCTGCTCTGGCTGCAGTATTTCTCATAATCTTGTTGCCACTGACAGATGTATTTAATACAATGCATTGATAAATAGTACTCAGATGTTGTTGGTGCTCAGAGCTCTGAAACCGAGTCACAATGACCCTTTTGAGGCTGACAAAATGATCGGACTCACTCCACTAAAGGCTGAAGACTTTTAGGGCAGACTCTTATTTAAGCTAGCACATTCCTTTCATTACTTCTGTCTGGAATAGAATAATCAATAATAAATGATCCTACACAGACTGTAGGCTTTTTAGATTTACCTAGGAGGCTCAACATGTCTGAAATTGGATGCTTTTGAAAACCCTCCTTAATGAAAAGCCTGCTGTCTTTAACACTCAATGTCTAATCATTGGCTACAGTGCCTGCTGCCAGGCTCAGAAGGGAAACTAAATGGGATTTGTGAGTGGCTGCAGTAGACAACTGACCTGTTTCAATATGGTTTATAAAAGTCCTTCCATTCCCCAAGAACCTTGTGAACAAGTTCAGTGCTGATTTCCCTGCTGTAATGATTTATTTTGCTTTTTTTTCCTGTGGGAAGTTCTTGAGGATAGTTTTCCTTATTTTCCCCATTTTCTTGGTTTGCATGTCTTACCTCCTTACAGTACCATTGATTTCTGAAAGGGTTGTCAGTGTTTCAGGCACAGAGAGAAATCCATCTGAGAGACAATACCAATGGAGGAATATACCTTACTAAATTTAGCCATGAATTACATAGGTCAGCCTTAGCTCATGGAATTTTAGGCCAAAGCAAAGGAGACATTTCAATGAGTTTCCCTCATCCCCTAGCCTTGTTTCATTTCAGCCAAAGATCCATGAAATACATATTACCTGGAATAACCTTGTAAGCAGAGAGGGATGTGGAATATTTTATATTGCCAGATTTTAGAAGAAGAAGTATGAAAGATGTCATCCTAGGGCAGCACAGGACTTAGTCCCAAGGACACAGTTCCTTTTAGAGACATTGTCCAATGGAAAAGCAAAGAATACTGGTGATTCTCAGCACTTTAGGACTTACTATATTAAGAAATTAGTGAATCAACTGAAAAAAATGACTGTGTCTATAGGAAAATAGATAAAATGAAAATGTAACTGTAATAGGAAAATTAAGTCAAAAGAAGAAATTAACACAGTAAATTTTAAATGGTAAAGTATATTGTCACAGGTCAAAAAAAGGAACTCAGATGTTGGCTACCAATTTGAGGTGGCAAGGTTTCTTTGGCTCTGTTTCAGTGCACTATAATAGTGCATTCCTGCTGAGCAGCATTGTACAAGTGTTTAGCTTGCAAAATAGGAGTGCACCAGCAGACTAGCTGCCTTTATTACTATAAAAATACAGTGTTATTACAAATCTCATCAACACATTTCATCCCAGAAGCAGAGTTGACAGGACAAGAGGTGTTGTAAGCTAAAAGAATATTAGAGGATCAGAAGATAAGTTAACCCCCATTATGTATTTTTCACATCTTCAACCTATCTGTCTGTTGGCTCCTTTATGGGTAACTTCCAGTAAATTTACATGCTACTGCTAACCTAAATGGCAGCCATGTTTCTTATGGATTGATAGACACTAAATGTATGCTCTCTTCATTCATTCATGCTCTCTAGAATATTTTTTTTACTTTCAAAATGTTTAATCAACTTATTCCCATTTAAATTTCAAATATAGAATCTGAGTTATAGGGTCTAAAACATCAACTAAACTAGTGCTTCAGGACGTCTGTCAATTACCAAGGATCCAAGGAGTTTCAGCTCACTTTGTTACTGCCAAAATATCCCCAGAAGATCACACTTTCGACATATTTGAGTGACATCTCTAAACTACTATTAATATGTTTTCTTTATTTCAGAGTTTAGAGTTCAAGGCCAGGTTGGACAGAGCCTGGGGTGACATGGTCTAGGGTAAGGTGTCCCTGCCCATGGCAGGAGGGTTGGAACTGGGTGCTCTGAAGGTCCTTTCTAATCCAAACCATTCTATGATTCTATGAATCTCTGTTTATAATTTACAAATGCAAAGTGCACGGCTATGTCTGTGTATTTTAACTATCTATCTTTCATATGGTTACAAGATTGTGGATGGAGGGGCTCCTGCAAAAACCAAGATTTTCCATCTTCTGAAAGAACAGGACATAGGATCCAGTTCTTTAAAGATCTTTATTAATTAGCTCTGAAGGATCGAATCAGTGACAATGAAAAGCATGAAGCAAATGTCTACAAGAGCCAGAGTTTGAACTTGGATTCCCTTTAATTTTATTATCTTAATTGCAAAATAGTATTTATGATCCAGGCTGCACTAACAGACCAGCTTTCACAAGGTCCTTCTGCATCTTTACTCTTTGAGCATTTCCACCCACCCTGTTTGTGTTGGAGATCTCATTTGTAACCTCTTTGTTCACCCAGCACATTTTTCACCTCTGTCAATGCATGCATGTAGGATCTGTTATTGCAGTGATTCCTGAGTGCCAGGACCCACCAGCATGGAGATTGTTACTGGATACAGGGCAAGGGCTGTTTTCAGGCTGTGTCTGCAAACACAAGCTGGAGTTCATGCACGTTTTGCAGGGCTGTAATTACCACAGCAGGTTTAGATAGGAAGCTGCTCCCTCTAGACCCAATTTCAAGGCAATAAGGGCTGCACTCTTTCACTATGGTGTTCCTAAGCTAGACCCTGTCTCTCCCGCAGCAATAATAACAAAGGAAGTACCCATTACTGCATATTGTTGTGGCTTGGCTTTGTGTGACGAAAGAAATCATATTTTCTATTTATACCTCAGGGTCAGATCAGGGAGAGCTTTTGGTGAGGATGGAGATGGAGATGAATATGTCTGCAGGTTTTCAGTGTATTCCTATTTTCCAGAGATGTTGGTATGTGTATTTACTGCAGGTGGGAATTACTTGCACAGAGTAGAAAATCAATATGCAATCTTAGAGGGGTGTCCACCTTGGGTATATTGTCCTTCTAGTACAGCTCCATAGGATTTTGGCTTTTTAAATATGACCATGTGTGTTGCAAGAACTAGTTTCATGAATGAAATATTTTAGGCCCATTATCAAATCTCAGAGGGCTGCAGTTTCCAAAGTTCAGGAGCAGGACAGTGAGAGAACAGCAGAATTGGTCCTTTTACAGATGATACACATTGTTTATTGTTTGTTACCCACTTCAGTGCTGCTTTGAAGCACTCTTTCATGTATGATTTCTGCTTTGGTCTTTTGCAAAGACTGTTATTTTCCCAGAGTATTTTATATTACAAGGCTTGCCATGACTTCCAGGGGTTCTGTTAAAGGCATTTAGGGTAGATTTAAGGTCATCTAAAATACTTAGATTATGCATCTGTTACGTGGGTATTCCAAATAGTGAACTGGGCCTGCTCTGTGGTCAATCCCAAAGGGAAATCATTCTCATACTAGAGAGTTTAAAGTAAATTGATCCTGTCCCCCAACCCTCTCATCTATCAGCTCTGGAATGTGCCAATGACTTGCTCAGCTTGGACATCACAACATTTTTGTGGTCAAACCAATGAACTGCCTTTCTTGCTCTACATCTTGTCTTTGGTATTTAGAAAGAGATGTAGAATTAGGTTAACTGGCATTGGCAAGAATAAAACTGGAAGCAGAATGACATCATTAAAAGATCCACGGTTTTAGTTTTTCTTCAAAAGCTAGCTTTTGGGGTCATGTGATTTTTCAAGGATTTGCCTGTTTTTTCAAATAAAAGTATATTTTTAACCCTCATGATTTGCTTGAAAAGGCAAATCTGTATGTGCAAAAATGTGGAAGGCAAATGAAAACAGCCCCACATTCTGAGAGCAGGGCAGTATTAATGTTGGCCTTGTTCTCTACATTTTGTGTCAGTGGTGGAAGTGAGATTACTGATGAAGAAATTCCAGCAATAAATCTGTTTATTGTAACATGCTCATTCTCCATGCTGTGCCTGAGATCTCGTGTTATTAAAGAGCAGCACTTGGAGCACGGACAACAATGTAGATTGGAGCCATATCTTTTTTTATTTTCTGGGTATATGTGATGTACAGCTGACAGTAATTTTATTCCTTGTTCCTGAGCAAATTATTGTGACTGATAAATACTCAGAAAACAGAGTTGTGAGATCCCAGCTAGAATTTCATCTTCAGCACACAGTAAAGAAGAAAACAAACCCACAGAAAAGCTCTTCTTGAACAGCCTGTCCATGATATTACAACAAATGTAGTTAGTCACAGATGAGTGACTTGCCCAAATTAATTCAAACCCAATAATAATAAAATTGTAGAACCATATACAAAACTTCTCCATCCTACTGCCCTTAAACAATGACACAGAACCAAAAATAAAAAGAGGAAACAAAAGGTTTGCCTTTAACTGGTCTCATAATAAGAAAAAATGTTAAAATACAGGCTGATTCAATCCTTTCATGGTTTCAGCTACAGTGGTCTTCTCAACCCACAGCTGGGCTTACATTTTTGCTATATTTCAGTGTTTTTTATTTTGGAAGACATCAGCTGCTTTAGTCCCAGTAAAGCCCCATACTTTTGTCTCAGAAATACACTCTGTCAACACAGGTTCTCCATTTGAACCTCAGACGTGCATTTTATCTCAGGATGAAGGCATCTGTCAGGCACTGTGTAACAGGGTCTCAATTGAGTACCAAAACACTGCCCACCTTCCCACTCTCTCTAAACACTTCCTAATTATCCATGGGTTAATTTTGTATAATACCCTGCCCTAAGAGAAGGGGCGTTCTAAATCCCAGCACACAAGATGTTCCAGTACACCAGGCTTTGTTGTGTGCTCACTCTGCAGGCAAAGGGGTCATCCTGTACTAGAAGCAGCTGTTACATGTTTAAGGATGACAAACTTACACAAAAGTTACACTCCACACATCAATATTTAGCCAACACAGTCCCCTATTTCAGCGTAACAAACGTTCTGTCGTCCCACCAAGCATCCCAACCAATGTTTTGTGTTTGTATTTCTTCAAGGAGAGAAAAGGAGATATTTTTAATCATAGAAGGGCTGTTAGCTGTGGAAGAGGAACATAAATTATCTACTTTGCTGCAGAACAGCCTTAGCTTTTTGTCTTGTGAGACATCTGCGATGCATACACGGAATGGTAATGAAAACATCCATTCTTGGCAAATGGACTTCTCTTTGTCTTATGTCTTGTAAAACTGTGAGCTTCAACTGCCATAAAATAACACTGCCTCATGAAATAACATGAGGTCTTAATAAAGTATGACTCCCTGGATTTTTAAGTATCTGTGCTAACTTGCAGGCAGTCATCAGGATTAAGAACATCACACTAGATTCAGATTTGTTTGTACGGCTACAGTGATAGTGTTAAAATAGGGGAATGGGCTTAACTGTGCCATTGCTGCTTATTTTACACAGCTGAAGCCATATCTGGGTAACCCTAGGCTATGTGGTTATGCCATAGATATAACTTACTGACCCCTTCAAATTTGAAATTGGTTCCTATACTCAATAAGACTGTGCTAGGCAAAGCCACTCACTGAGGAAGTCACCAGAGCCAAGATATGATGAACTTGGTTATAGTAATAGTTTACTACATTGTGTTCCCTAAGACACAAACTTCTGTTATGAAAATGTGTTCTCCTTGTACATAGATGCCCTTTGCTTTGGAAAGCTTCACAGGTTTAGTATTTTTCTTGTCCTTGAGCAGAGTCTATACATGGCTCTGCAGCTTGGCTGGATGTGCTTCAGGTTTTAATGGTCTGGATGCAGAAGGGTCAATCTTCTGCCTTTGTCTTAATCATGTTGCAAGATATGGGAAAAAAACAAAACAAAACACTACCTCCCCATAAAAATAAATACAATTGTCAATAAACCTCAACATAGCAGTGAAGCAGCTTTACAAAGCCAAACATATTTCACATTTAAACTCTTAAATATGCTGTAAATAAAGAATTGTGTGTGAGATAAATAGTAATTCACAATGAGCAGGAGGACTTGAGTTGATAATTTGCAATGTTGGAGCAGACCAGATGAACCAGGCACCAATAAGGATGGCAAGACAAGGATGGTTTCAGCTTGTCTTCAACTGATCTCCTGTGTTTCTCTGGGCTATATCATTCCTGAGAACAACACCCAAAGGCAGGAAACTCTTGGAGTCACTCTGCATGACCCTGTTGCACATCTACATGACATCTCAGGACTCCCTCCAGAATACTGTCATAAGATGTGGGGAACCTGCGACAGGAGAAGGCCAGACTTCTACGTAGGGATGGTTGGTTGTGTGAACTAATACGTTTTAGTCTCAAAATAAAACATATAAACACTCTTTAGCCACTTTTTGTGGCAATCTTTCATAGGAATGCAAACTGTTTTGCAGGACCTGGAGTAAAACCATGTGCTGCATGCTGGAAGAATTTGACTCTCCTGCAGACAGGATAGAGCTTGAAGTATTTCAGACTTTATTGTTAACATGACCTACATCTCATTAAACCAATGCGATTGGACCAGTGAAGACTGTACCCTTTGTATGTTTAAGAGCCATATGGATATCATATCCTACTGACAGGATATGTGCTCGGGCACTTGCCCAGCCGAGCAACTGTGGAGGCAGCATCTCTTGCTCTTTAGTGAATCTTTCTTCAGGGATCCCCATTGCACAAAGGCCAGCATTTACCAGTCAAAGAACTGCTTCCTGGAGACAATTACCCCAGTGTCTCTTATTTAGTTTTCTTACTTTACTGAAGGTTCCCAAGCAGGAAAACAACTGGCCATGGTTCCCTCAGCTTTCAAAGAAGAAAATCAGTCACCTGGACAATCCTCATTAATGTGGACGAGCTTCTCTTTGAAAGTCTCTACTCATAGAATCATAGAATAGTTAGGGTTGGAAAAGGACCTTAAAATCAGCTAATTCCAACCCCCCTGCCAGGGGCAGACGTACCTCCCACTAAACCATGTTGTCCAAGGCTCTGTCCAACCTGGCCTTAACACCGCCAGTGATGGAGCATTCACAATTTCCCTGGGCAATCCATTCCAGTACCTCACCACCCTTACAGTAAAGAATTTGTTCCTCATATCCAATCTAAATTTCCCCTGTTTAAGCTTGAACCTGTTACCCCTTGTCTTATCACTGCAGTCCCTAATGAAGAGCCCCTCCCCAGCATCCCTATAGGCTCCCTTCAGATACTGGAAAGCTTCTATGAGGTCTTCATACAGCCTTCTCTTTTCCAGGCTGAACAGCCCCAACTTTCTCATCCTATCTTCACACAGGAGGTGCTCCAGCCTCCTGATCATCCTCATGGCCCTCCTCTGCACTTGTTCCAACAGTTCCATGTCCTTTTTATGTTGAGGACACCAGAACTGCACACAATACTGCAAGTGAGGTCTCTCCTTTTTTCTTTCTTTGTCTTTCTTATCCTTTGACAACATAAGAAGCCTACGATCAAAGCTGTTTGGGCTAAATTTGGATCTTGTCATGTAGAAACCTTGTGAGAAAGCCCTGTCTCCTAAGACCTTTGTTCAGTGCTTCACCTTTCAATGTTCCTGTGATAGAAAGAAACAAAATTAAAGCAGTAGTTTTTTACAGTTTTGCCAATAACATTGCATAAGGCTGCCCTTGAATTATTGTAAAAACCAGATTCTGCTACCAAGATTGCAGTATTCAAATGACATTAAAGATCACTCAGAAACCCACAGAAATAATAAGTTCAGGAACTAAGATACAATCATTTCCAGTTCACCCTGACTGTTTGGCTGTAGCAGGACTCTTGAGCTCCTGAAAGGTCTCAATGTAACTACAATGTGAGACATATGTTGTAATAGTTAAGCAATGTGGAGTGAATTAGGGGTAAACTGGAAACCTTAATTAAGTATTTTCATTACCATCATGGGTTGCAGCCAGTCCTGCAATGTTATTTAAATATAAGGTTTGTGGGTTTGATTCTATGACCTTTTTCCAAGGAAAATGATGGGATTCAAGCGCCAGAGGATGCTTCTTGCAGTGTGTAAAGAGCATGATGTACCTCAAATAGCATTCCCATTACACACTGTAATAATAGCAGTAATTTATTTTTTGGAGGGTTTCTGGAGATTTTAGGGTTCTTTCACCATTTATGGGTACTGGTCTATTTTGTAGTACTGGGGTGAGCTGCTTAGCAAAAAATGAAGTAGGCAATTTATGTGCATCAAACAAGGATTGAGACGCATTGTTTGGTATTTTAACATAAAACAATGTTTACTCTTAATATTGTAGGAGGGACAGAAAGGTAGAATCTTTTTCTTAAGCTTTAGAGGATTAGCCACAGGGGAGTCAAGTGAGAAGACTTTGGCTACATAGCCAAAGCAAAGACACTTCAGACTGCTATATAAATATATTATATAAATATATATATAAATATAGTATAGCTATTGGGGGAGTGAATACACCACAGTTCAGTGATGCAGAAGCTTATATCCACATCACTCACTGCTGGCACTTCCTAGCTGTCACACTACACAGCACTCACCAGTGGTCTTTTCTGGGCATCAGGTGCCCCATGTCTCTAAGATATAATTATCCATTTATGTTCATAGGTTTTGTTTCTATTGTCTAAACCAGTCTGTGAACCACTCTTCATAAACAAGAATGTTTTGATGGCATGAACCATCAAAACACATGACATCTTGGAGGACTATTTATGCTGGAGGATGCAGTGTGAGAGTTAGAGTCATATACAGTGCAGTCTTACCATGTTTGTCTGGAACTGAATTATCCCACATAACAGGTTTTGTATTGGATGAAGAGACAGCCCACTTCAAAAGAAATCACAAGCTACAATTAATATTCATTCAAAGGGAATGATCAAGGGGATAGGATGATGTTGTTTGACAGTGTGAATATGTCACCCAAGATTCACTAAGGGAGAGTGAAAACTGGCAAGCAGGTTGCTCTGAGATTAGGGTCAACAAGTAGGTCAGGCTGATTTTGCTGATGCTATTCATATTTTGCGTCATGATAGCAAAAAAACAAGATATCAAAACAAGATAAGTAATGTGGAATTAATAAGTGGACTTGGCAAATACAGACACAGGCACAGGACTTTTAGTTGATGACGTGTTTTGCAACCTTTTAATAGAATTTCCAGTCAAAACTTGTTTTCAAATGTCTTCAGATCAAGACCCCTTTAAAAACATGCTGAGGACAATCTGGAAGTACAGCCACAAGTTTAGGTTTCCTATACAGATGTTCAATCTGAAATTAATTTGAATGACTACAGAAATCACATTTCATAATAGTTTCCTAAAAGGTGTTCCAGAGCAGAAGAACACAGCTGGTGACACACAGCCCTCAGAAGATCAGCCAGTGGTTGCTTTACAAAGAATGTGCCCTTCCAGGAGTAATCCCATCATCTGTTAATGAATCCTCCACATATTTCAGTGACTTCCAGGGGGTAAATTGCTTTTCCCTGTTCTGATCCCTGTATTCCCTGCATTGCCTTCACAATTGGTAGGTCATAACCCGTTCAGCAACAGCCATAATGATGATGCAGAGTAAGAATTGAGGAATACATATATTTACCTTGACCTTGCATAACACAGGGAGACATATCCAGACATTCATCAAACTTCTTGAATTATTCTAATCATTTTGAGAAGCACAGGAAGAACCTTGCTGTCTGCTGGCCTTTGAAATGTCAATAAAGTTTAGGGTCTAGATATTTTCCGTTTTCTTTTGTTGTGTGGAATTCCAGAGGTATTCATTTGAGCATTTGTGTGTTTAGTAATAAAAATCAGCATTTTTTAATCAAGGGTGATTCTCAGGAAAACTCTGTGAGCTTGCTATGGTGCTGGAGCATGAATGCATAGCAAAATATATTCATGCAGGGCCCCAGCCAGCAAAAACACATTGACAGTAGTCCAGAGACATAAAAGCAGGAGGCAAAAAGAGAAAGACAAGATCTCGCTGTAAACTCACCTGTGTTACCACATCAGGCTCAGCAGTGCAGCATTTCTCAGCACCTGGCTGGCTGTGGCTGATAGGTGCTTCCTGAGAGTGGTTAATGTTGGTTCTATCTCTGCTCTCTGCTGCGGAGCTCCAGACGTGGTTTAATCTGTGTTGCTGGTGCATAATGTGGAGACTGATGCAATACGTTGTGGGATTCTTCACTTACCACAAGAAGGAGAAATCCATGGGAGCAGCACATTACAAAAGAAAGCAAACAAACAACAAAGTATGAGAAGAAAACCATTTTCTTCCCTCATTAAAAAACCACCCTAATCCTTGGGAAGCATACTAAGAAAAGCAAACAAGAGGAAATATGAAGAAGAAAACTTTTTCATTGCAAGTTAAGTGTCTTCAGACAGCTAAGAACACCAGATTTGTGGCTGCATGTGCAACCTCCATTGAACTCTTCATGGGCATAGGCATTTGCTGTGCAATTTATTTATTGTTATCTGTTCACATTCAAAGGGCGAGTAAAGAGAAACAGTTGTCAGCGGTCTCAGAGCCAGGCAGAGGCATCCCACACCTTAATTCACCTGATAATCAAACTGATGCTCTGTGTACTGCTCTGATGCCCTTGAGTAGATGCTTTAACAAAATCACTAATAGATCGGTGGCAGTGATATTATTATCATTACCATCATCATCATCATTGTTCTTGTTGTTGTTATTATTATGATGCTCACAGCTAACCTGTCTGTATGCTGTGATTGTTCTGCTAAGTTTCAGACTCTCTAACTTCATCATTGCCCAAAACTGGAATGAAAGCAGTGCGGTTTATCTGTTAGCTTGTGGCTTACAGCCAAAAAGGTACTAAAATGCACTAAATGAAAGAAAAGTAAGAGTCATAAAGAATAAGTATTTGACTTTATTTATAAAAACTTGTCAGATCATCAGAAAAGGAAAAAAAAATGTGAACACACCAGTTTAAAGTGTGATTCAAAAGCAAAGGCAATGGGTAGAAACAATTTAAGCATAAGATACTATAACAAATGGGAAGGTTGGAAATGTGTTTTGTTATTTCTCTCTAATTTTGTTAATGGGGAAGCTGAAGGTGTCGGACACAAGCCAGGGCTGAAAATGCAAACAAGAACAAATAAAGGGTTTTTTAAGTGTATCAGGAACAAATTAAATGTTAGTAAGAATAATGTGCTTCCAGTCTGTATTTGGAAGCAAGCAGGATGACACACTAAGATCACATGAGGATGATAAACAACTTTCTGAAGCTTTAGTGATTCAAACAACCCTTTTTTGAAATCAGCAGGCCTGGATATCTTTGACTTGGGCATCTCGAAGCGAAGCTGATATGGCCTCTGGTTCCCTGATGTTTCCTTTCAATCTGACAATACTGGGGAAATTACAGACGACTGGAAAAATGTTAATTCCCTGCCAATATTTGCTGAGGACAAACAAGACAGTGCAAAGACAGATAGGCTGAAAGCCAACCAGCCATTTGTATTAAAAAAGACATTAATAAATCAGCAGTGAGACTAGGACTACAATTAATGGCCATTAATGACATAGGAATATGAAAATAGCTCTTATCTAACAAAAATGGTATTTTGCATATGGCAGTAAACTGACTAAGATTGCATAGCTTGAATATATTCCAGATATTTTATGCTTTTAGTAGCACATAATATCGTAATAAGACAAAATATGCCCTGTACAACTGAAGCTTATTTTTTGATGGATGAAAGAACCATTTAACTGACAGCTATCTTTAAAGTTATTAGAAAAATTGTCTTCTCTAAGTTGTTATGTATAAGAATGAGGTACTCTTTGGAAGCATGGAGAAAATGCAAACTGAAAGAAGTTACTCAGGATGCAACATCTAGCAGTTAAAATAAGACAAGATTAAGGCTGAGACAAGGTCTACCAGTCTCTCCAAAGGGAGATCACTGCAACAAATCAGCAAAAGCAGTGGTGGCAGCTCAGTCCCCTGCTGTTTCCAGCCATGGCTGGTTGCTTTTCCAGATAAAACTTTAGCATGACCCAATTGCAGACAACTGAGAGATTTTTGTGATTTGTAATTCACTGGAAACAAGGAAGGTAGTCTTAAATCCTATAAAAACTGCCCTGCTTTGAGCTGGTGGTAATGCACAAGGTATGGCCATATTGTATTGTACAGAGATTTCAGAGCCCAATGCATTAATATGTATAGGCATACATCATTTTTTAATGAAGGATTATGAAGCAGGATATATAAGTTCTCCATTTTAATTGTTCTTTTTGACCCCTACTTCTTACTTTAATGGTACCAATGCAGCATGTCAAATATGTCTGGTGCCTCAAACTCCCATGTATACAGCTGAACTGGTGCAGGGCCTGGAGCACAGTGTGATGGGAAATAGCTGAGGGACATGGGGGGTTTAGTCTGGAAAAGGGAAGGCTCAGAGATGACCTTACTGCTCCATACAATTACCTGACAGGAGGATGGAGCCAGGAGAGGACTGGTCTTTGCTCCTGAGGAACAAGGGATGGAACAAGAGGAAATGGCCTCAAGCTCCTCCTCAGGGGAGGTTTAGATGGAGATGAGGAATGACACCTCCCCCAAAAGGGTGCTTAGGCATTGAAACAAACTGCCAGGGCAGTGCTGGAGTCACCATCCCTGGAGGTTTTCACACATTGTGTAGACAAGGCCCTCAGTGTCCTGGGTTAGTGGTGGCCTTGGCAGTGCTGTGATAAGGGTTGGTACTGGATGATCATAAAGGTCTTTTCCAACCTAGTTGATTCTATGATCCTATGAACACAACAAAAAAAAAAAAAAAAAAAAAAAAAAAAAAAAAAAAAAAAAAACAAAAAACAAAAAAACACAAAATAAACAAACCCAGAAACCCAAAACCAAGTAGATCCTTGGAAGGGTGACTTCTGCAGATTCCCATAAAGTGAGTTGGACATCACATAGTTGTCTATGTCCATTGATGTCCACAGACATTGCATAGTTATCCTGCTATCGACAACTTATAGTCTTCATAAGTTGTCAATACAGGACCAAACAAAATTCAAGCTCCCTTTATGGTCAGTGGAGAGTTAATCAATCGCACACCATGAAGGCGAGGGGATAATGGTTTATCTCTTTAAGTGGACAGGGTGCACCCACAGGGTGGGTGGATAAACTGAATCATAAACTCCACTGACTCCAATAGCTGTGATGGCAGCACAGCGAGCCAGCTGAGGTTTAGTTCTTACCATGGAAGATATGATGAATGCCACCTTTTTTGGTCCTACAGATCTTCCCTTAGTGCTATGGCTGAGGGTTTTGATGTGAGTAGGATATAAGGCCACACTGAATACATTGCTTTGGCCTTGCAGTTACTGTTATTTTATAGGGTAAAGGAAACTACGTCTCTGCTTTTTTAGAATACGGCCAAGCAAATTACTCCAACACATGCATAAACTGCATGCAAAGGACTCCAACACATAGAGACTTTGACCAAGTTGGGAGAGGATGACTTTATATTTGCCATTGTGCATCTGTCTCAGCTGAAAGGTTAGTTAAAAAATTAAACCTTCTACCTTGATGCAGCTCTACCTGTCAATCGTGTCTTTCCCTTTTCTCCTCTGAACATGGATTTAAAGAACGGCTCCCAGAATTCCTGCCAACTCCACATGACAAGGTGATGATGTAATACAGTTTTCTCTCCAAGTGCTAAGGGAGATACTATGCAGATATGCTGTATTTATGGGATAATGACAATATTTCCTAAATCAGAGTAATATTTTACTGCTTGTGTTGGGCTCCAACTCATTACTACATCTTTCAAGCAGTATTTCCCTAACTGCATGATTAGTTGGGTGAATGCAAGGAAGTGCTGAAAGGAATTACTAATGATCAGAGTCATTTATACCAAAACTCTGTCACATTTCATTCTGTTTACAAAGAAAAAATAAGGCAGTTAAATCTAGTATTGATCTTGGATCAACACATACAGCCTGTTGGGGGTGTTCAGCTCTGCTACACGTGCTCAGGCCCACTGGAGAGGCAGCTGTCAATGAGGCATTGTTCTCTCCTACCAGCGCATCTGGAGGGAGGCTTAGCCTGGTTCTCAAGTGTAGGGGTAGAGTCTTTCATACAGTGGCAAGTCCAAAAGCCTGAGTACTGGTTCAAGTCCCAGGGGTTACTCAGGGAAGAGAACTCTGCTACTATCTCCAGTGCTGGTTCTTGTCAGACACTCTATAGTAGGCATGAAAATTCCCCGGCAAACAAAGAATAGACTGAGGATTAGGTGTGTGAATCTGTTCCAAGACCTCAGACGTCCTGCATGTGCAGGTACAAATCAGATTCCAGAAATATGTTGTGTAAACACCTTCAGGTTTACAAAAGGCACAAGCAGACAGCATCACTTGCAACCTACTGCTAACTTCAAGCCCACCTCAGTGTGAAAAGTTGGATTGTGCAGTATGAAATCCTTTTGGGCATTATGGCTATGACTTTAAGGAAATTACTCCTTAAATGCCAGATTCTTCAGGAAACTCCAACTCCTTTATATTTCTTTGGGGAAGCAGAGCAATCAGCTGCTTTAGCTTGCTTTATAGCTGCTTTGTGTCTTCGGGGCAGTGCAAAGGGGTTTGATGCATTTTCTCTTGCAAAGCTTAGGGCTTGCTAAGGGTAGGTGTAGGAGTAAATGTTTTCACCTGGGACAAGGGAGCAGAAACAATCATGCCCAGAAACCTTTCAGAGACCCCAAGGATATTGAAGGGCACTGAGCTGAGCATTAGCTGGGGAAATGAGAATATATATTTTATGGCTTTTTCCAAATAATTTGCCAGAAGTTTCACTTCCAGATAAGAACTGGTACAGAAATGCTGCTGGATGTGTAGGAATGAGCACGTGTGTGGTTTAAGGGATAAGCTGTGGAAAAAACTCTATCACCAGGAGCTAGATTTGGAGCTTATATGCCCATTACAACTTCTTGTTCCACGTTGTAATAGGATTTCACATTATCTGCCCAGCCTGGGGCCCAAGAACATGAAAAGTTCACGCATATGAAACATCTGTTTTATCATTCATGACAATAACTCAACCAGCAGATAATTTACTCCAGCACTTTCTTTACCATTCTTCTCCACAGGAAAGTACAGTGGAAACAGCTAGTCCTCAGTAAGTACTTACAGCTCCCTGGAATGCTTACAGGCAAGATGATACAGGAAATGCAGGCTTTGGGCTTGTTGGTGTGGATGTGCTGCCATTTTGGCGTTTCCTAAAGTAAAACGTAAGAAAAGCTGAGAGAGGTTTCATGCACAGTAGTGTGTCAGAGACCATTTAATATAGTCTTCTATAATATTTAATACCACTCCCTCTTCCTCTTTAGTATTTCCATGCCCCAGTTTTCAAGGAGGATGTGTAATTAAGAGACATTGATAATTGAATACAGAGGGCTGATACCTTTTATCATTTGCTAGCACAACTTTTTCTTAGGCATCCTCATCTCCACCCCAGTGCAACACTGAGATTTCTCTTCACTCACAGAAGCAATGGTTCTACATTCTTTATAGTAACCTCATCCTGCTGAAAATAAATTGTTAAAGGATCTTGATCCCTCTCAGTCTCCAGACTGGAAGCAAAATGAAGCCTGCACTGCTGGCGATTGCATGCATCAGACACATGGTCTGTGAGGATGTGCAAGAAGTGAAAACTAGGTCTATTTACTAAAGATGCATGTAAATGAATCGCTGGAGCATATAGGGACAAAATCATAAAGGCTAAAGCACAGAATGATATAGAAAAAGCAAAGGATGTGAAAGGGAGCAAAAGACTTTCTATTAATATTTCATCAGAAAGAGGAAGATGAAGGAAGAAGCTGGACCTCCACTTAGTGAGAAAGGAAAGCTGAGTGCCTGGAGGGCTGAAGTGGTTAATGCCTTTCACATATAAGCCTTCATTAAGAATGCTATAAGCCAAAGACACACTATCACCAATGACTGGTGATAAGCACAATAAGCAAAAGGCAGTCTAAAGGAATTTTTTGAAAAAACAGATTTTTTGTTCAAATCAAAGCACTGACTAGACACTGTCTTGAAGGATATGTGAGATAGAAGAGGGAAAGAAAATGGCCCCATTAATGTGGAGGATAAGGAAGAGCTGGGGAATTATCAGTCGATCGATCAGCATACTTTCAACACGCAGAGAAATGTTGAAACAAGCGAAACAGACCACTTTGAACACTTTGAAGATATGAAATAGTCTAGCATAGGATGCTTAAAAACAAATCATGGCTAAAAGAACACCAGATCTGTGACAGATCTAGAAGATATGGGAGAGAGAGTACATAACATAGAAGGTGATTAAGTTGCTGTGGTGTGATTTCATACTTAGGGTAGTTAGACTTTTGGCACAGTCTCACATGAAATTTGCCCAAGTGAGATGGGAATCTAGCCCAGATTAAATTCTTTGGTGTGGATGGCTAGCTGTTAGGTAGTTATCCTCAGTGGGGTTTATCCATGTTGCTTTCTTGCCCTGGAGGGAATAGCCAGAGTGATGCTCTGGGATGTAGCGTGAGGCTTTTCAAGATCTTTGTGTCTTGGATAGCATCACATAGAGGCTACATCTGATGATGACATGAGTCAAGGTTTGAACAGAAAACATCCTGCAGAGATCCTCTGAAACAGTTCATAAAGGAGTTCAGGAAACAGGAGTCACAGGGTTGATTCAGGCTTTTCAGTTGTATCACCAACACTGACTTTTTTCTCCAGGGATGAAGGAACCAGTCTGACACGCATTTGCTATAGGAAAATTAATACAGGAGAAATAAGAGAGGGAAAGAAGTCCTGCAGGTTACTGGTTATGTCAGGGAATTCTTAAGAGTGGCTTCTGCTGCTGAGATTTTGCTGCTATTTTCAACTCTTTTACCCCAGCATATATAACTGGTGCGGTAAGGTTGTGACCATTTGGGCTTGACAATAATAGTAATAGGGAACAGGTGGCTTCTTGCAGAAGTAGTATAAGGATTACAGGTTAGAAAAAGTGGGAAGTAAAGGAACTCCAGGAAGGTCTCTGTCTAGTCCTAGTGTTAGTTCTGGTTTTGGCCATGTTAAAGGTAACAGGAAGATAAAGAAATTATGATGTCTGAGCAAAATGTGGGAGAACTGGGGAAGGAGAGAAGGCTGCAGTGAAAATATGCTTATTGTCTTTAAACTGTTTAGATGGTGCAATAAAGAGAAAAGAAATAATTCCTCCAGTATGCCCAAGGAACAGTGGGCTTACACTGCAGCAAGGGAGGCTGAAGGTAGACATTAGGCTTAACTCTCTAACTCTGAGGTCAGTGAAGGCCTGGAATAGGTTACTGCAGAGTACTCAGAGAGAAAGTCTTGCTCCCTGAAGGCTAAAGAAACATCTGCCAGGAAGAGCTTAGTTAATGCAGTTTATGCCTTGGGGCAGGTATGACAGGACGCCCTGAGAATCTTCCAGCCCTCTGACCATGCCTCAGACATATTCCTTTGCCTCTCTTCCTCTTCCATTTTAATTCACCACTTTCTGACTGCTCACTACAGGCTCAGTGCCCTGGACTTGACCTCCAGTCCAGGTCCTTCCCTGCTCCAAAACCCCAGTAAGCCTGGGGTCCCAAGGCAGAAGGGAGGTTGTGATGGCTCCCACACAAGGAGGTCCCCCGCCAGGAGCTGTACTCCATCACTGGTACCCTCAGGGTACCACCTCCATTACCTGGGCAGACATTTTCCCCAGGTACATTTCAAGGACCCTGATCCAGCACATGGTGAGTAAATAACACTAATAGGGTTTTAACACCTGAAAACTCTCTTAAGCTGGTCACTTTACTTGTAGTCTCAGCAGCCACCTTGAGACCTCAAACAGGTCCATGATTTTTCTTCTTAAGATGCCTCTTGGAAGTAACACAGATAAGAAGAGTCCCCAGAGTGTGAAGGGAAAGGTGTCTTTCCTAGAGAATCTGTTTCCTCTCTGGCTTTCAAGCAACAACTTGAAGTAATGGAAAATAAGGAAACTATCTACCTCCAAGGGCGCTGTGATGTCTCAGTCATGGGAGCAAACTGTGTATTTTCCTGGCTCCGTGCTAAATCCTGCTTCATGAGGTGCTGGGAATGCAGCCAGCCAGCCAGGCTGCCACCAGGAACCAGGCGCATCATGACAGAGAATTGCATTCGACATGGAAAAAGCAAATAGTTAAGACTGGAAAAGGCAGCAGAGAGAGCTTGCCAAAATAATCTAGAAGTCAATGGTCAAAAGTGACCACTTTTTCTTAAAATTCCAGTTTCCTCTAAAACTGAGCACTTGCATTTTTTCTGAGAGGTGTTTCTGTAGGATGCCCCAAAGGACAGTCTGAGATGTACAGGTCATATTGTGATGGACCAAATGGAGGTCAGGAAGTCAGTGAGTGGGAGTAATGGAAACCAGCCTGAATGGAGCTGAAGGACCCTATGGAATCAGAGGAGCGACTTCATTACTGCTGAAATAGATCCCACTGTATCGCAGCCTGAATGCACTGATTAAAACCATGTTATGATATAGGCCCTAAACAACAGTCCTGAGCATTGCAAACATAAAGACTACATGTTGTAACCTAGTAGAAAGGAACAGCTTAATCAAAAAGCTGTTGGAGTTGGGACAGTGAGAAAGGCCCTTTGATGCACTAGCATCAAAGTCTTCAATCTGTGATAGACAAATTCAAGTTAGCCTCTTCAGGACTTAAACTCAGGACATCATGACATCATTAGGGTAGGAAATAACTTTGTGGAACATGGTGGAGTGTCTTCATTTTTGGCATCTATTGCTACTACTGATGTCAAAATGAGCCTCAACTTAGGTGCAACCATCTCAATGAAACTAAATGAAAGCTGATGGTCGTGGAGGTTGTATTTTTAGCTTTTCTTTTACAACAAAACAAGAAGACCACAATGGCCACAGTTATTGCTAATTGTGGGGTACACAGGACTTACTCCCTGTATTATTTCAATGCTGAAACCCAAGAATAACTAATGCAGCTTCAGGAGAACAATGCTGTGGATTCCATCCAGGAATCTTCTCCTTTTTCTTACCCACTCTTGTGCTGTGCCTGCCTCACAGAGTGTCCCGGAATATGTCCTCCTTGTCAAAATTCCCTTTGCAAAACCTGTCTTCACTGAACATGTGCAGCCCAGCAGTTCCTCAGGAACTCAACAATTTCAGGCATGACTAAATGGAGATGGACCCAAGCCATGTTAATGGAAAAAAGTACTGTCAGAAGCCATGAGGCCATTTTATTACTTCATGAAGAAGAAAAGCATTTGCTGGATCAAGGTAGACATCAACTGCACCCACTTTTTGCCTGAGCATGTGGGCTCGGGACCTTGCTCCATCCTGTTCTTCTTTTCCCTTGGGTTCAATACAAGTGTGCATCATGACATCTGTTCCCAAAGGTTGATAGGAGGAAGAGCTAGACAATATAAAGCTAGAAGGAAACAGTGAGTACTCTGTGTGGTACCTTCAGACCAGAAGAGAGGGGAAAATTTGATCACACTAGGTGGTGATGGAGCAAGGTGGACACTGATCACAAACAGCAAAGCTTGAGGCAGTAACCTGTTCTGGAACTCTGAGCGTGATACATCACCTTCTGAGCCCATACCCCTTCTTTGCTTTGGGACTGTGCCTTTTGGATTGGCAAATAGCAGTGTTCCAAATAAAAGCAGGAAATAAAATCATGATGTTCCCAATTTTGTAAAACTGATAACAAACACCAGAAGACATTATGGAAAACACCCTCCAGGGAATGCAAAAGTACCATATTATCTTCATTATAATATTTTTAAATGCTTCAGATGCGATTTTCTATGGTAATAAGAAATCTGTATCCTGGATGATTACCATAGCAGGAACCTCCTTCTGCTGAGGTCTCTAAAACAGCTCATATCATACCCTCAATTTATTCACCTCCTTGACTTAGAACTACTCTATATCTACTGGAAGGCGACATGGTTTAGTGTGTGGTGCCCTTGCCCATGGCAGAGGTGTTAGAACTGGATGATCTTAAGGTCTTTTCCAATCCTAACTATTCTATGATTTTGTGATTCTATGACTATATCTTTGCACTTTGAAAGAGTCCTGGGAAGAACTTGTGGCACACATAGTCTTTTACTTCCTAAGTTGCTAGTGTGAAAATAGATACCTTTGCTTTCACCCCTTTTGCTTTTATGACAGGGACGAAACTAAGAAGAACATTGTCATGGGCTGGAAGGTGGGGAAGCTTAAAAAGAATTAAAAGATGAGAACTTGAGTGCACGTGGACTACGTGTGCCTAAAGCAGCCGTGTGTTTGTGAGCACTACATCAATAAAGCCACTTCCCCCACAGATCTGCGTCTGGTGGGTGACTGCAAACTCCACTGAAGTTGTTTTCCTGCAGTAGGCAGTCTGAGAAGCCTCAGTTGTGTGGCTTCTCTGGTGTCTAATAATGTGTGAATAATCACTTTTCCCAAAGGTGGGATGCGCATATGGCCTTTCTCTACTAGCTCAATGTCTTGTTTCACAAAACACCCAGGGATATGACTGTCAGGGAGTTATCTCTCTTCCTGACATATTTGGCTTCATTTTGGCCAAGAAGCTCAAACATTACGGCAAATGGACACAGAAAGACGTTGCATAAGGTCTATTTCCCCAGGAAAAAGGGGCTGAAAGCAGTTCTGTTGAAAGAGAAACATTTACTAACCAAATACAAAAGGACACTTTGAACAGCATGTTACCAGAGTTAGAATGCAGAATTTGGATACTCGGGCAATAGAGGGAAAATTGTTCCTCCAATATTTCATATTTCAAATAGTTTTAATTTCTTGGGGATCTATTAGTCACTTTTCAAACATCTCATAAGGTTTCTTTCTTATTTTCTTTAATATGAAAACCAAATTTTTATGTATTTATTAACAAAACTTTAAAAAAACAAAACATGGGCTAGAAGGGGAGACCAACAGAAAACCAGTCCATCTAAGATAGGAGATGGTTGTGTTTTATAACCCTCATTCTTTCACACTAAATGAGATTGTGAATGCTCCATCGCTGGCGGTGTTCAAGGCCAGGTTGGACACAGCCTTGGGTGACATGGTTTAGTGGGAGGTGCCCCTGCCCATGGCAGGGGGCTGGAACTAGATGATCTTAAAGTCCTTTCCAACACTAACTATTCTATGATTCTATGATTCTATTCTATGATTTCATCAGCTTGTTCATGGGTTGTTTTTTTTTCCAACCAAAGATATGTATGATCTAACCCAACCTTGAGAATTCACTGACATATTTCCAGTGTTTGGGAGCTTCAGTGTGTGATTAAAAAGGTCAAATCTGATTCTAGTATTAATGCAAACCCAACTGGGAGCAATGGCACCGGTCACAGGGAATTTCCAGAAGCACAGAGATTTCCTTCCTCATGTGGCCAACTGTGTCCCAGAGACAGAAGGATATTGCTGCACAAGTAGAAGGAAAGAAGGGCCAGATGAATGAATAGCTGTGTAATTCTGTGGTCATTGGTCTAGAGAATACAAATACCAGGGTGTGCATGTTATATACAGTGGGTGAAGTCATTTTTTGGAGCATGTCATAAAATTACTTGTCCAGGAGACCATGAAATGAAGCAGGACAACTTACAAAGTGCCACTTCAGGAATGTGTGCAATCTTTATTGGGATTCTTCATTTTTATACCAGCTGAGGCTCAGACTCAATGTGCTGTTAATCCAGCTTCTTTTGTTGGCTAGTAAGTATTATGTAACTCTTTATTTCCAGAAAACTACTTTTCTACATCAAGGATTTATCAGAGCTTGTGCATATCCCTGGCAGGTTCCTCATTCTCTGTGGCCTGTTCAATTTGGTTATTAATTATTCTCAGAGCTTGGCATCTTATTTGTATGATAGTTTGGGTTTCAGTTTGTTTGGTTTTATGGGGTTTATTTTCCCTAAGTTCTCTTTGAAAGCTCTTAAGAAGAAACTGATGGGTTTAGAGAGCAGATACTGAGAAAGACAATTGTTCAGGAAAAACACTAGACACCCCAGAGTACTGTTGCTGCTGTCACAAATGCCTGGTACTGGTTCAAAACCATGAGAACATCTTTTTTGCTCACATAATGGCCACATAAATAGCCAAGAGGAAGTCATGAAAATTTAAGAATAGATGAACACAATAGTCAGGCCATTGCCATTTCAAGGAAGAAAATAACAATGTCTGAAGTTTCTGGCATCAATAACTGAAAATCTAATATAATACATATTTATAAATTGAATCTGGGTTTGTTTTTTTATAAGAACTTGCAGAAACTAGAAATTTAATGTCTCATGTTTCTGCTACTGTCATTCAAACCCTCATGTTCTCATTCACATTGGAGCAGCTCAGCTGCTGTCAGTCAGATTAATATTGCCGAAATCAACAGTCATGGAGATTGACACCAGCTGAAGACCTGTCTTAATAAATCTGAGTCAATTTATGGGGGATGAAATCACAGTCATATCTCCCCAAATGCAGTATTCTCGCTTGGAATACAAATGGGTTTGGATGCATGGACGAATTAAATATTGAAGGTTCCATAGTTCAGACTTAGCTGCTGCTTCACCTGCGTCAATAGATCTGATTTATACCAGTTCTTTGGAGAAGGAATCATTCAGTACTGGAGGGCTCACACTCAGCCTGGTTTATTTGAACTAGCTGGTTTTCTTTTTAGCTGTTGGCCTACAAGTGTGCCAGCATGCAGAGCCCAAGATGCATAGGGAGTGCATGCATATTCAGTAATGGAAAACTGCATTGAATAGCACTTCAAGGTACTTCCCTTCACCTGGCATTTTTAGGGAATTGAGAGAATTCAGTGGTGGATTTACCACGTTATCTCCTGCTGGCACCTTCTGCATCATGGTACCAGGGATGCAAGGCAAAACAGGAGTGCAGGAACTTTTAGCTCTCCATCCATATTGTGATTCTCCTCCATCTTCTTCTTTGAAATTACTGTTTAGACAGCAAAAGAGTGCATCTTCCTTCTGTGCTGCTGCTTTTTGCACTCTGTGGCGTTAACTCTCATCTACAAAAGCCAGCAACTCAGTGGAAATGAGATATTTACCTGTGTTGAAGTGGGGCTGGCTGAGTGCTCAGATGCTTGATGTTATCACGATGCAGCTGAACCAGATGTTTTCACACTCTTATTTCTAACGCTTCTTTGATATTTCAAAGGGCCAGGCTGATGTAGCTCTCCTTCCCATCACCTAAGTAGAAATAACAACAATAATAGATGGCGTGATCAGACTCATCACCTCCCTTTCCAATGCAGGTGAGGTTCCTTAACCCTCTTGTTTATTGCAGACCCAGCAAGGTCCCTGCTGTTCATCAGGAAAACCCTGCATGGAAGGAGTGTATTCTCCATTACCCTGGCGTAGACAAAGTCAGGAAAAGGGGTACTCTGATAGAAAACTAACACAGCTACTTGTTTGGTTTGTTTAAAAGCCAGACTCATGACTCAGCCTTCACCTTTATGAGTGAGGAAATTCCAAGGTGCCTTTTTTTTTTTGCCTCAGACCTGTAGGCAGGCTCTGATCTCACTTATTACAGGGTAAATCCACTGCAGGCAAGGAGTTATTCCTGCCACACATTTTCAAGCAAGAGCAGAATCCCTCCTCCCTGAACCTTCTTTCTGCTTTTAGCAGTCCCTGCGTTCTTTGCCCAGCTACAGCCTTCAGTAAAACTGTCAGGCACATCAAACAGCATGAAATAAATCAATCCATTTCCCAGTTTATTTAGTCTAAAAAGACTGTAAAACGGAATCAAACTGAGAAAGCTGTTTATGTGGCTGAGAAGCCTAAGGGACATATTGAGGAAGGAGTGACATTACAGTGTTAGGCAAACAGGATCAGACCTAGTTTGCACTGTGGTGTGCTACCTGTTTTCAGTTCACTGTGGATGACGTGACTGCAGAGCGATGGATAGTTGCATTTACAGACATAATGTCCATGGTAAGTGAAAGGTAAAGAGACAAAAGTCATAAAACTATAAAATTGCTTCAAGGTCCAGAAAACCAATTATGCACAGAATTAAAAGCAATGTGGCTTCCTTGTTTTATTGAAAAGTCAGCAGTGATTTACTGAACCCTTGCATGTTTATATGTTGGAAGAAGGTACTGAATTCTCATCAGCCAAGCAGACATTGGCAGAAGGATGAAACTAGCAAACTCAGACTGAAAATGCAGTGCAAACTTTTAATAGTGAGTGTAACTGTACTCACCAAAACATGAAGTGGATTTTCCATCATTTGGAGACCTGAGATTGAGTTTAAGTCTTTGAACTAGACAGAGAAGAGTATTTAGGGCCTCTATTAACTACAAGACTCCCCAGGATTAAGCTAGGTTGATACAGGATTGCAATGATCTCTTTTAGCATTGTAGAGTTGTCAAACTTAGAGGGAACTGAGAGCTCCCAGGAGCAGAAACCAAGGTGTGAGCTGAGCTGCTGCCATCACTGGGTTAAACAAGAACCTAAATGTCCCTGTTATTTAAGGTTTAATCAAATAACACTACACCCAGTCACATCTATAAGTGCACTGACATGCCAAATCCATGCCATATCCAAGCAGGAATTGGTATCAGAAAGGCTGCTGAGGCACATGGATGTCTCAAGCATCCCTGCCCTAGAGCTGCAAGTCCACCCCTTGATCCCTGCCTCATCCAAGCTAAGACAGAGGGTCTAGTTTATGATCATTACATGACAAACTCCCATGACCAACATGAGATGAGCTGTGGAGCTACAAGCAGCCATATGTCCACATCTCAAAGACTTCATCCTTGCTGACACACTTTGACCACAGCATCTGCTAAGGAATTCACTGAGGGGAATGAAATATGCAGGAGAAATAGTTTAATAATGAGTGAGATAACCATCTGTTTTGTGGAGGAAAAAAACTCAAAGCAGCACATTGCCATTTCTGGTGTTATTTGTAAAGCGTTCTTTACCTTCATGTTGGAGTCTGATAGCTCAAGAGCTTTGAACTGCTGTTCCTCCTCTGTTTGCAATGCTACTGTTGTTAGGCCTGATAGCATGGTTCCTTCAGCTCCAGGCCAGCAAACACAACTTGTAGGAGGCATTAGCCACCTACTTTACATCTGAGGCTATCAACCTAGGCTAATCCATCTAGTTTCACCTCTTCATTTAAGAGGCATTGTCACTTTGGTCAAAAGAATTACACTCTTGAACTGCTCCTTTAACAAAGTATTCAGGAATTTGGACTCCAAAGCCAGGCACTGAGTGGTAGCCACATGCAGATGAGCACCACTCAAGAGACACAAAGGTAGAGGGCTTCCTTCTATAGTCCTCAACAAGGAAAGAGAGTCCCTGTCACTAAGTATTGCTGGTGTATGAGGAAGGGTGTGTGCTGGTGACAGAGGGGTGAAAGAAACACTGAAATACAGAGAGGTGGGATGAATTAACAGAGGAGAAAGTGAGGAAAGAGAGGGAATAATATGGAGGAAGGAGAATGGAAACAGTCCTATGGGAACCTGACAGAAAATACAACCATTAACCTGGTCTTCCTGATGGTATGTCTTGGGAAGGAGCAGTGATAGAGGTGAAGGTCCTGAAGGAGGAACACAGAAGCTGTCACCTCCTCCAGTCTGCAGCCAAGCTCTGAATCATTTCCCAGGACAGCCAGGTGTCCAGGCTGTCACACACAAAACCAGGTCCTTTTAGAGCTCTCTGGTCCAGCTGGTGTGAATCCATCAGGCTGCCCATGTCACATCACACAAGAGATGAAAGCCACTGCGAGAACAGCTGTTATTGGAGTGCAGCTTCCTTGCTGTAGCACTCCCACCATCAGCCACAACCTTGACATTCAGTCATGCCAGGTCCAAGGGTAAACCTCTGCACAGTGCAGCTCCACTGGAGGGCTGGGGGGCTCCTGGAGGGCATGGGGGGCTCACCTCAACCTGACCCAGCACAGCTGAGTTACAGGAGGTAGGCAAGGCTGAGCAGAGGTTAAGGCATCATCAACTCACTTCCAGTTTAGCCATTAGGGTGTTCACCCCTCCATCACTGCCCATGAGGGTTAGCCTGCCTTTAAACTCACCTTGACATCTCTTTAAGACAATGTCTTTCTTGAGTTTAAGACCTGTAAAGGATTTTTCTTCCCTTTGTAAGCACTTATTTTCCTTATATTATTCTATTTCAGTTTAAGGATGAAAGAGCCATCAAATTCTGTCAAATTCAGAATTAGAAGGGTGAGGGAAAATACTGTATCTTTGCCTAGATAAACAGAAAAACACATTAGAGATAACCCAGCTGGAATCAAAGTGTTCATTAACAGATATACAGGTGATCAGAGAGTTCAGTTCTGTTCAGGATGAGGTTTTGCACTACAGTGTAGCCAGGTAATATTTGTTATGGCCACTGCTGGGTATAGCTAACTATAACTAACTATAACTATAACTATATAACTAACTATAACTATAACTGTATACATTTACAATACATAAAGAAATATGACTGAGCCCAGAAGCTGATGCACACTCTGATGCACTCCATCAAAATCAGGGAAGCGATGTGTAGCGTGGCAGGGCACATTGTGCCCTTCTTTCCCTTTCCTATATAGATCGCTCTGTAAAGATGAGGATCCCAAGAGAGCCGACATACTGCATCCCACAAGGCACACTTGTAGGACAATCGTCCTTCCGCCCATCAAATGAAGCCATTCTTTTTAAAAGACTAAATACATCAATTGGCTTGCATGTATTTGAGTGCAAGAGTCTGAGTGCCATGAGCAACGTGAGGGATAAGCTCTGAGCGTTTCAGTGCTATGCTGAAATCACAGCACGCTGGAGCATGGCGCTGCAGCTTTCCCTTTAAGAGCCCTTTGGCTAACGGCGATAGTCCAAATGCAGGAGGTGGGACAACACCACACACAAAAATGAAGAAGTGGAGGCAGGAAAAGTTTCTCCTGAGGAAAAATGCAGGGCTTGTCCTTCACCCTGACGTCAGATCTGTCTTTAATAAAATCCCCAAAGAGCCAAGAGAAAAAGGCAGAGTGCCCAGGCTTGGGTTGCCGGTTTAGGATTGCTCTGCATTCCCCAAAGCGGTGTTTCTGTTCAAAACGGCTCTAAAGCTGGGTTCAATGAATGTATTTAGTCCCGGCTTCCAGGGATGAGGTGGCTTTTGCCCTGGATTCTAGCAACAAGCAGCGTTTTGCAGGTGAGTTTGGAAACTGCGGGAGGGACTTCTGCAAACACACCTGGGTTTAATGCACAGTGGGATGGGAGGTCTGAGTGTGTGCTTGTGGGAAGGTGGGCACTGGGAAGGAGGTGGGAGCGAGGAGAGAAAGATGACCTATGGAGGAAGGGAAAAAGGAAAGGAGTAAGGAAATGAATAAGGAAAAAGGAAAGGAGTAAGGAAAAGAGAAAAGAATCAGGGAAAGGAATAATGAAAGAGAAAGGAATAAGGGGAGGATGGGGTGCAGAAGTGCCTCTGAGTTGAGTCCGCCTCTGCTCAGCATCCAGGTGGATCCGCACAGAAAACCGTAGTGTGGGGTATTCTGTTTGTTTAGGGGGTTATTTTTCCATTTCGACTCTTTTGGCCGCTACCGTTTGTGCTGGGAAGCCGTGCGAGAAGCAGCTCTCCCGTCCCTGCCCGCAGCAGCGGGATGAGGCTCTCAGTGGTGCAGGTCGGTAGGGGCCAGGGCAGGTACGGACGGGCGGCGGTGCCCGAAGGGGTCGGGGTCCCTCCGCGGGGCCGGGGCAGGGGCTGGAGCAGGAGCAGGAGCAGGGAGCGGGACTGGGAGCGGAGCCGGAGCCGGGCAGAGCCGCAGGTGTGCCGCTGCAGGCACAAGGGGAGATTGTTTCCCCTCTCCCGACCTCCGGTCCACGCAGCAGCAGCCGCTTCCCTTCTCCTCCTCTTTGGAAAGACCTCGATGGGAAAGCCGCTCATTTCAGCGCTTTGTCTCGTCTCGGTGCGTGCCTGCCGCTTGTGTAAAACCCCTGGGAAGAGAAACTGGGAGCTGTGGAGCCGAGGACGATGGCTGTCACGACGGTGGGTGCGGGAGAGCCTGTCGCGACAGAGCGGCCAAGTCGGGACCTTCGGTGTCCCTGATCCTCGTCCTCATCCCCATTCCCGCACACAGTGCTGGACTCAAGGCTTAGGGAGCCTTGGGGATCCAGAAAGTGAGGTGGATCTTAAGGGACACATTTGAGCCACCCTGCTGGAAGCCGGAACAGTCCCTGAGGCAGAGACATGTGAAGCTATGTCTGAGCATCGTTTCTGCTGGAAGGGGGTACCTTCCATCACCCACTTAGCATAGGGGATACTTTGCTTTGTAGGGCTTCTGGCATCAGGGATTGACTTCTGTGTTGTGAGATAAAGCAAGAAAGTGTTACGGTGATGTGCTGCACCAGACACACCTGTGTGACAGCAGATGGCAAAGCGATAAGTCCTGTGTAAGTGCTGAGATGGATTGATAAGGGTGCCTCTTCTAGCAAAACAAAAACCAAACCTGTCAACTAGCAAGCAAAGTACACCTCTTGTGCTCTCTGAGGTAAGCTGCTTCTCTGCTCAGTTTTTGTCGAGCAAGTAAAAAGTCACACAGAGGGAGAAGAGTGTTATCATGACAGATGAGCATGAGCCTTGTAAATTTTACAGTGGTTGTCCTGGGTTCAACTGATATCAAAGATGTTTGTAAAAGATGACATTTGGCATGGAAGTGTGTGTGAGTGTACACAGATGTGTGCCTGTTGCAGGGGTAAGGGAGCACAAGACAAATATTGCTGGCAGCATGTTTGGTCCAAAGAGTATCTAAAAAAAGAGTTTGAAACTCTATCAAAAACAGTCTAAAAGATTCCTGTGTCTATCGTTTTAATTCAAGCTCCCAGTTGAATGGAGCAGGTGGAATTGTGTCTGTCCAGATCATCTTAGGGGCACTGTTGCTTCCTGAACACATACATGCACTGAGTTGGACCTTAGAAGGATGTGCTTAAAAACCATTGAGTACCATTGAGTAGGGGTGATTTCTCTCCCGTAATGGGCTTGCTTTCTGTGGGTCTTTTCAAGCCCTGAACTGGACTGTGATGAGGTTGGCTGATGAAGGGCAGATTTCTATCTAGCATACATAAAGGAGTAGGGAAACAGGGATGGAGTGTACATCATGGATTGAGGAGAGGGACTGGGGAGAGCAATCAGGAGGTGGTATTAGTCTCTGTAATACTTAAAGAACTTTTGCGAAAAGAGCAGGCTTAGTTTGGTCTGCCTAAGCGGTATGTCTGAAGGAGCAAGGGATATTGCAATTGATGTGGGATATTGTGGATATCTATCTGGCGTGTCCACCCTGTTCATTAGAGAGAGATCTTAGCTAAGTCACACGGGCCATAACAGATGAGCGCTGTTAAAGCTCTGGCACTCATTGTCTGCTGTGTTGCATCTTTGGTGGCATTATCACAACTGTAATAAAGATCTTTCCAGCACTTTGGAGACCTCCGTGGAGTGGTAGCATCAGGCAGGTCACTGTCACTGTGCAGAGGCAAAAGCTCTGTGGTCTCCCTGGAGATTTGTCACTCTTCACATGAATAAAGGAATATGGACAGAAAAAGGTGCTCCACTGGGAAAGAGGAGGTCGACTATCTGGACTATAACTGGAATATATGTGCTGTTCTAGGAAGAGAGAGGAGTTCATATGGGAAGGTCAGGCAGGTCTCAAAGGGCATTTCAGCAGGTAACTATCAGGTTCTGCCAGATTGTCCCATGTCTCCCAGGACTGAGCTCTTAAACAGTTCTATCAACAAGATGTTTTATTAGGGCCTAACTGTGCAGATGATGGGCTTGGGAAGAGGAAAATGGCTGAGCATAGCTGAGATTTCAGGCACAAGTTTTCAAAGATAATTTAAAATATGGGTTTTTTTCATAGATAAAAGGGCAAAGACCATGGGAGCCCAAGTCCTGTCAGCTAGGCTGAGATTCCTCAGTGCCTGAGTCATTTCTGTAGCAAGGCTGGAGGCGTTGGCCCCTTTCAGTGCTGCATATTGAGGAATCAGAGCCAGGGTATTCAGCCTCCAGCCCTGATGGCTCAGCAGAGAGGAGAGCCCTTGTTCAGATGGGTTGAAATGTCCTAAACCAGGGTGATGATTAGAAAAGTTATTCTGCACTTTATAGAAAATGAGAAAAGGAGATTATATAGGAAAAAACAACATTGAAGGTTTCTAAAACATTTAAAGTGAAGGAATGGGTAGTGTGTAGATTAGAAATATTAAGTAAATTAAGAAAAGGGGTAAATGCAAACCTGCAGTCTAGTGGTGATGCAAAGTAGCAGATCGAGCAGCAGAGAATGGTGCTGCCCTCCACCACATCAGCTAGCAGGTATTGACACTTTTGTTTGATATGATGGCATCACAGTGTACAAGCACCAAGCTTTTGGCTTCAGTGGGTGACAGGGAGGAGAAAGATGTTCAAAGATGACATTTTGTAGGCATCTCTCCTCTGTGAGCATTGATTTCACTGATAATGACCCAAGTTCAGGGCTGCCTCAGGCTGTGTGGAAAGTGGTTTAAGAATCATAATGTGTGGTTTTTCCTTCTCCTCTTTATAAGATCTATTGGTACAGATATGAAGCCAATAATTTCATTTGTAAAATGTTTGGATTTGGTGGCAGGAAAAAATGATTACGTTTCTTTGGGCTCTTCCAGGCGAAACCACAAGCTGACCAAATGTGAACCAAAAAAATCCCACAAAAAAAAGAAAAATATACAGATTGATTTATCAATTTATTTATTTGCTTTGCTGGCAGCTCATATGTAGTCTAATGCTAAAGGTTCCAGACACCTTTATTCTTGCCTGCAAAAAATCCCGTGGTTCTCTGGGGGAGGTGAGCTGAGGTTTATCTATAGAGTGCTTCTTAAAGAAGACTACAGGCTTGCAACATGGATGCATAGGTAATCTTAGGCAGTGTAGGTTCAAAGTTGGTATGTCCCATCCTTCTAACTGTCCCACCTTGACAGCATCTGGTTATCTGGTTTGATACACTTCACTTTAGAAGGGCTTCTACCCTACACTTCCACTGTAGGATGTCAATTAAAATTGCTCTGGCTATAGCACCTGAAGATTCAGCTATGCAAATAAGTATCATGTGGCTGCATCATGCACAGGGCTTTCCCAAAGCTGATCTTTAATTTGTCAGCTCCCACCTCACGAATCCACCTGCAGAATAAAGTCATTGCTAGGGCAACATCCTGAAGGCAGCAAACGTGCTTCACATGAATCAGAGCTTCAGGCCCAAGTCTGTCCCTGGTGAAGATGACTCCAAAATGCACAAACACACGGAGTTTTTGCTGAGAGCAGCCTCTTCATTCCTTGTATCAGTGTTTGAATTTGCCATCAGCTGCCAGTGTGCAACAGCTTCATTGCCAGCATGAACCAAGACAGAGCTGGGGACAGGATCTGGCTTCCTCATCCCCTCGCGGTTGTGGCACTGCCTGTTTGCATCCCCTGTGCAGGTCCTGTCCCCATTTTACATGGCAGCAGGACTGCTGCAGTGTAAGCACTTTGTTAGTGGGGCTTCTCAAGGGAAAGGCATTACTTCAGAATGACAGCTGTGGGTTTTAGCAAAAGGATGAGATTTACATGATGCTATGGAGTGTCTGTCCTTAGAAAGTATTGTCTATGGAGTGGGTTGAGTGTGCCCTCAGCAAGTTTGCTGATGACACCAAGCTGTGTGGTTCGGTTGAAACGCTGGAGGGAAGGAATGCCATCCAGAGGGACCTTGACACACTTGTGAGGTGGGTTGATGCCAACCTGATGAAGCTTAACCATGGCAAGTGCAAGGTCCTATACCTGAGTCGGAGCAATCCCATGCACAGCTACAGGTTGGGCAGAGAAGAGATTCAGAGCAACCCTGTGCAGAAGGACTTGGGGGTGCTGGTTGATGAAAAAATGAACATGAGCCAGCTTCAGTGTGCTCTTGCAGCCCAGAAAGCCAACCGTATCCTGAGGTGCATCAAAAGGAGCGTGACCAGCAGAATGAGGGAGGTGATCCTGCACCCCTTCTCTACTCTGCTCTCGTGAGACCTCACTTGCAGTATTGTGTGCAGTTCTGATGTCCTCAACATAAAAAGGACATGGAACTGTTGGAACAAGTCCAGAGGAGGGCCATGAGGATGATCAGGGGACCGGAGCACCTCTCGTATGAAGATAGGATGAGAAAGTTGGGGCTGTTCAGCCTGGAGAAGAGAAGGCTGCGTGGAGACCTCATAGCAGCCTTCCAGTATAGGCTGGGGAGGGATTCTTCATGAGGGACTGCAGTGATTGGATAAGGGGTAACAGGTTCAAACTTAAAGAGGAGAAGTATAGATTGGATATGAGGAAGAAATTCTTTACTGTAAGGGTGGTGATGCACTGGAACGGGTTGCCCAAAGAAGTGATGAATTCTCCATCCCTGGCAATGTTCAAAGCCATGTTGGACAGAGCCTTAGGCAATTTGGTCTAGAGTGAGGCATCCCTGCCCATGGAGGGGCGATGCAACTGGATGATCTTAAGGTCTTTTCTGACACAAGCCATTTTATGATTCTATCTTCTCCTGCCTTCCCCAATTGCCATGAAAAGGCGCTGGTCAGAAAGTTCAGAAGTCTTCCTCAACCACATGGGACATTTGACTTCTTTCTTCAAGAAGCTCTAGGCTCTCATGCTGAGCTATTAAGAGTTGCTTTAGCATCTTGCAAGTGCTCAGCTTACTGAGAACTGCTCATTTTGGATAGCTTCAGTGTCCCAGAAGGGTATTGAGCATTCCTGTCTGGACAGCCCTGGCTCTCACGCACAAGTGGAAATGAAGCTGTAGTATCATGTGTGTGGACATTGGCAGCAGTGGCCTGGCAAAAGCTGAACGCCCACAGCTTCAGCTGAAGAGACGTGAGTATCAAACCTAACCGTGGCTCATGCTGTGGACCAGAAAGCAGGGTAAGGTTTCCTCAGCCTTTCAGATTTGTTACCAGGAGGTGCAGGTCAGCACCCTGTATTAACATTCCCCCTGATTTCCCCTTTGCTTTCATATAATGTATCTCAACCATCCTCATTCATGAGGTCCTTATGTTAAAAGCAGAATTTTCCATTTCTATTCTAGAAACTTTGACTTAGAGCTGTCACTTTGTCAGAGATGGGCCTAAACAAAGTCTACCCATTTGTTTTATTTCTGTGTTCTGATGTCCACCAAGACTCCAGGCTCAATTTCTTGGGCTGGGCTTAGAGCACCCAATTTCCCCATCATTCTCCCTTCCAAGTATTGTCCCACCCAGGGTTTGCTGCATCCTGAGGTGAGTTACCTTCACCCTTCCATTGCTATAGGCTGGCAGCTCTGTGTGGATGTTCTCCAGTGCTGCTCTTGGTTTTCCAGCTGTGGGTGAGGATCACCTTGTTTCCCTGCACCCTGATGGTCTCCCAGCCAGTTGGTCCCTCTGTTATTTATTGTTTTTACACTGAAAACTTATGTATTTCCCTCTTGGCTACTGCTTATTCTGGCATGCTGTGTGAAGCTTCTGGAGTCCTTTTAATGCCTTATGCCTTCTCATAGACTGCTGCTGGGCTTTGACTTGCATCCTTGTATCTGGGCTATGTGTGGGAAAGTAAAAGGGAAAAAAGGTATTTTCTTGTAGATGGAGAAGGAAAGGAGAGCCCTTAGGTTAAAACAACTGTGGGAGAAGATAACACTTCGGCACAACCTGAATAATGTTTTTCTAATATTTGGGTTGGTAATGCATTCCAGGACTGTGCGGTCATCTCTGTGTTCCTCCTCTCTTTCTCAACAGCTCCCACATTGTTCTGTTTTATTAGTCTGGGTCTGTCATTCTGCTTAACCTATAAAGCAAATGAGAGATGAGCAAGCTGGAAAGCCAAGTTTCATGAATTCCAGGATGGCAAACAATGAGCCCAAAGGGCAACCTGCAGAAATAATTGTGGTGTCATGCCTCATCCACGGAGGGTTGGGGGTCACCTATCCAGTGTTGCTGGACATGTGCACAGTTTGGTCATTGCTGCTATGGAGCAATTCCAGCCCCAAGAAAGGATCTTCTCTGAAGAGCTTGCCTTAAAGATTGGGAGTGAGTTATAAGAAAAAGCACCTTGTGGTGATGGGGCAGCATAGCAAGATCACTTGGTCCAGCATTTCACTGGCACTCAGATGAACAGAACTCACAAAACCTGTAATGCTTTGGTTGCTTTTGCACCTTTTTCTTAGAACTGAAGCTAACTCCTTCTCAGTTTAAAGTAGACCTGTCCTTTCCCTTCCTACTGAAGTAATCTCCAGTGAAAGGCTTCCAGGTGGATATGAAGCACTGGTTTTATAATTACATCTCCAGCACGTAACTGTCTAGCTTGACTCAGCTACATTAGATTTAGAAACATGGAAATATTATATGCAGCATCTGTATACAATGGAAAGAGTGCAGTAAAGTCAGTAGTAGTCAAGCAAATTTGTCATTCTATACAATACCTAAACCAAAATGTTCTATATGCCAACAGGAACAGTGCAAACCGCAAGGAATTCACAACTTTGACCATAATTGCTCTGGAGACGCTGGTTGGTTGGTTGGGTATTATTCTATTTTATGCTTATTTTTGTGTTAGAGGGTAACAGTTTTTTAGCAGTTGCACTTTCTCCTTTCTAGAATTTCTGAACACAATTCAAACTTTAATTTCTAAGGGGGTTGTAGCTCTCCATCCTGCTTTCTTTTTTGGTGTTTTGTTACTGAAGATTTTTAATGACAGGAGACAGCAAGATGTGTGGGAGATTGTTTCTTTCTTTTCCTGAAGTTTCCATATCTCCATATACTTATGCTTGGCTAGTGAAAGGAAGATAATAGAGAAAAGAAGGAAGAATGGCTTTGCTGAAAGTTTGATGCCTTTTGGGGTCAACGCTTGAATCAGTGGCTCTGATGAGCTTATTTCACTCCATGAAGGAGCCACCCTTCTTGCACTGGGCAGACTAATGTACCAGGGCTCTGCAGAGGGTCTTCCCAAGCAAGTGCCATTACTATCTTAAAGCATCTCTTGATTGTGCTCTAAACACTTCTGTCATTGTCCCTGGCATGCTTGATAAATGGCATCCTTGGTATTCTTGTATCTGCCATGCAAGAAGCCACTCTGCATCTTTATGTTTTGGATTTGTGAATCCTCCTTTCTGGTTTTTGAAGTCCACTAATATAAACCTGGATCATCAAGCTCACACTTATCACCAGCTTATATCTTGCTGTGGCTAAAGGAACTTGCTGTATCAGGGATGATAAGAAGGCAGAGACATTGAAATCCGTATGGGGGGAATTAAGTGCTCCTCTGAGTGGCTGGCACACATACTTGCCTGCCTTCAGGCTACCACTTCCCTGGGTTTGGAGTAGCAGCTGGGTCATTTTAGCTGTTCAGCAAGGAAGGACCAAACCACAGAAGCTGCAGCCAATGCTGCGAATCTGCAAGTGGTTTACATTATAAAACCCCTCGGTTACATTTTTATAAGAGAAAAAAAGGATGGAAACTAGTTAGGAAAATGTCCATGTTCCATTAACTCGTTTGGCCATTCAGCAGGTGATTTATTTATAAGCACTGCTGGCAATGTTTCCTGTTGGATCTTGGTCTTGGATGATGAGGTCATACACACAGCACCTGTGTGGGCTGATATACATTGATGTGAGAAACGGAGGGTGAATTCAGTTGGCTTCTGGTTTTTCTTTCATATTTGACCCTAGCACTGTTGTTACTGTAGTTAAATACATAATGACGTCCCAGTTATTTAGCACTGCAGTGAATTTATGGAGATCATTCACTGTTAATTTTCACTGTTTTACCAGAGTGTTGAGTGTACATAGAATAACAGAATCATAGAATGATTTGGGTTGAAAAGGACCTTAAGATCACCCAGTTCCAACCTCCTGCCATGGACATGTTTAATATTAAATTTAATTGTACATTTCTATGAAGCATGGCCCTTCACAAGCCTGGCGAAGGAGTTACAGAAGCCTCAAGTGATGTCTAGGAGGTAGTAGATTTCTGGAGGTCATTTGACTTATCTTTTCAGACTTTGCATCAAAACCTATATCAAGCCTCCTCAGTGCACTGGGGTTCCCCAAAGAGATGCTGTGGTCATACTTGTGCAGGTTGGTGAATTCCTTGCCCACCAAAGCTGCCCAGGTGTGGGTGAGCTACTGTCTGTGGTGGAAGAATGCATTACGTGCCTGGTTTCAGGCTCAGATATGACACTTATGCACCTTTTAGATTATATCCTTAATTCTGTGTGATGTACATACACAGACATATATTACACAGATACAGATACAAATTAGAGATACATACACACACATACACATATACATATCCCACACACACACATATTTTTATAGTTTGTACCCGTTTTTCTATACACATCATATAGGCTGTCTGTTTGCACATGAGGAAATGTTTGTGCCATAGTTTTGACTGTTCCCCCTCTCCCTGCTATATTAAAATACTTCCCCAAATGTCATCTAGAAGGCTGGACTATTTGATTAGAGGAGTAAATGGGTATTATGGGAATACACTTGAGAGCTCTTGATTGTACTGATTTATAGAAGAATAACTAAAGAATTGTGTTTGTCTCATTCCCATGTTACTGTATGACCATGAAGGTGTTGATCCTCATTTTATTGCTCACCCTGTAACATACAGGGGAAACTTCCGGATCAAAAATGCCTCTACAGCAGGAACAGTGCGGATATAAATATTTTGTCTTAAAACCTCCCTCCCCATGCACTGCCCCAATATGTTTTTTCTGGCACAAATCGTGTCTGTGGAGCAGCCTTGCCCCGGAGAGATGCTCGGCAGATGCTGGGCTGCCGGGGAGCACCACCACAGCCTCGTCATTTGTGCATCAACACTGCCCTCGCGTGTTGGGCATTTGGGATTCCAAACCTGCGCCTGGTTTGCTGTGAGCTGCAGGCAGCCAGCAACAGCTGCTCGGAGACAAGCGGAATTGTCATTCAGTTGTCATAGGAGTTCACCTTTATCCTCCTGTAGACAAAACACATAGCTGGTGTTCTCCATGTATGAAAGCAGCAGTGTTAACTGTTTAAGGGTCGAGATGTTGCCACTTTCCATCTTGGGGTTGTTTAGGATAGGAAGTGGTGGTGTTCATGCGGTGGGATTTTTGGGAGGCATGATGGATAAGTCCAAGCAACTTTCTCCTTGTGACCTGCCAAAGTGCTTCAGTGCCAGGGTGTGGGACTCAACATGGCAATGGATTGTGGTGGAGCTGCAACAATACCTGGCCTGTATTTTGAAGTCCATGATCAAAATGCAGGAAAGAGTTTTGGTTGGGGAGTTATTTGTGTGCTTGTTTTATTTGATGCCATTCGTGGTATATGGATCAGAAGTGGGGTTCTTGTCACCTGGTTGGTTTAGACCTGGGCCCCAGCAGGTATCATAGCTGCAAGAAAGCAAGAATGAATCATGCATGAAGGACCCATTTCATCACTTTGCATGGATTCATTAAGTTATAAACTGCTGATCACCACTGATTTGATGTGTTTGAGGGTGTTGGAGATGTGGAGCACTCTTGCCCTTTTGCAGACATCAGGTGCACAGGATGGTTGAAAATCAAAACACAAAACCGACTTTGCTGAACAGAGATCATCTGAGAGTCAGTGGAATTTTGCATCCAGTAAGAACTAAACAACTTAGTTTATTAGCTGTGTGTAGGAGGGATCATGGTATGGTTACAGGGTAGGAACAAGAAATCTAAGTGCTATTTTTGGCTCTGCCACAGACATCCTGTCTGCCTTGGGGACAGTCACTTCATCCCTGGGGCCTCAAATTGAAACAGGGTTATTCAGTAAGTTCATCCTCATGAAAAGTGCTCCTTTCCACCATGAGCAAACCCTCCTAGGAACAGAATGTGAATGCTCTGTTTGCTCATGGAATGCCATGTGTATATTCCTATCTGGAGAGCTGATACCTCTATCAGCCTTCACATTTACTGCTTGCACCAGTTATTTTAGGTTCATTCTCTGCCATCTTTTTTACCAAAGCCCTGAATTTCAGTTCTGTTTCCACTGACTTCAGGGGCAGGAGAATTAATTCTCCAGCACAATACATAATTTTCCTATACTAATAACTTCACTCCTTTTTTTTTCTTCATGAATTTGGAACTGGTCTCATTTCCTTGCTTGTAGTTTCTACTGTATTTCATTCGAAAGCAGTGGTTTTGTCCCCAACGTCTTGTAAAGTCAAGAGCAAATCTACAGACCTGTAGTTTTCCTTCCTTCCCCATTTGCAGTGTGTTTTGTTGGAGGTGGGAGGGAACATACTGATGCTTTTGGGGGCTTTCTGAGCTTTAAGCAGGTCTGGAATAATGTTTGTAATACAAAGCTCAGCTTGGCTTGAAGAGATGGCTCCAATCTCTTCTGAGTCCCCTCCTTCTCACCGCCTCAGTTTGCTCTTTGTGCCGTTTCTGTGCCAGCTTCTCAGGAACAGCCTGTTCCTCTTGCGCAGGGACTCACCAACCCCCCCTCCTCCTTCTTCATAGCACATGGGACAAGATGCTGTCTGCAGCCATCACTCTACGGGCTGTCCTTGCTAAAAAGGCAAATGCTCCTTAGGTAAGTTGTTTTGGATCAGCCCACCTCTCAAGCCTCACATGGGAGGCTTATATGGGTGATCTTCCCCTTGGGGCTGTCTATGCAATTCTGACAGCTCCTTATCCTTGATGCTCTGCTCAGCTACTGCTATGGGCAGCCAAAACGTGGGTGAGAGAACATCATGTTGTTATTACATCAACACCAAGGACACATTGCTTCCTAGGGCTACAGCATGAGGCTGACCACACAGTTAAATCTAGACTAAGTGACCGAGGTGTCTGTGCACTCACAGCCTCAGGCTGCTTCCTCTTGATAGGGCTCCAGAGCAAATGCCTGCTGTAAAACTGTTGGCAGTGAAATGTCCATGTGAACTTGCGTGAGTTAACCACCTTTATCCAAGTCCTGCAAGACAAATATTCTGGTCCAAGCCCTGCTGACTTTCAGAACAGGAAAGTATTATGTTCCTAGCCATGAGTGAGCAGCCAAGAGAAGGATCCTTCCCGTAGCAGGTCTATAAATGTGGTGCTCCATGGAAACCCAGATGTAGAGGATTTGTCCATGACATTAGGAAACTTGACAACTGTGAGAGATCATTGAGGGGAATATTTTGAATCTGAATTCAAGGTTTTATTTAACGAACGCTATCAAGTAGTCCAATTATTGGAAAGAAACTTCAAATCGGAGTTGCAGAGATGATCTCAACGTGGATGGGAACTTCCTCACGAACCACAGTTCCATGCTGAACAAGCACTGTTTCGGAACAAACCCATTCTTTTATTCCCTTCTCACTAACATCAAATAAATCTATATGAAGCATCTGAATAGTAGTCATTCCGAATGATCTTAGTGTTACAAATGTACCTGCTTTCTCCTAGCAGTCACCCTGGTTTTCATCCTGTGCCCGTGGAAAGCCCCAGTGCTTCTTTGTATCATTTAATCTCTTAATATTTTGTGGTCATCTCACTTCCTTTTAATGCTGATACAGTTTAAATGATGTACACTCCATACAGGTTACACTCGCTTTTTACCAAACTGATACCTCTATGGATTATCTGATGCTATTAAGATCTACTGCATAGAATGATAGATCAGCATTTACCTTGAATTAAGGGAAACCTGAAAAAAAAACAAAAAAACCCAAAAAAAACAGATTATGGATCTAAATCATGCTGAAAGATGAAAAATAAAACACATGTATCAGTGTGAATGTAAAACCCAGGCATCCTTCTCTGAGAAACCACTAAAAAAGCAGCAGTATCTGTTCCTTTCTGGTTTAGGGAGTTAGTGGTTGTGGGCTCTGTGAATACATGGTGTGAGACTGCTTCCCAAAGGACAGCCTAAATTCCCCTCAACTACAGTGTAGTCTGCAGCAGGCTTGATAATATTAGTTGTTGGCATACGAAATGTTTGGAGAAAAAGTTGTTCCTTTCTCATTTTGCATCAGTCCCTTTGTAAAAGGTTTTCTGGCTTGTGTTTGTGTGTTCTGACATTGTCCCAGGCTTACATGGTACATAAACAGTTCCTATAACAGAAATAGAGGTAAGCCCTTGTGTATTACAGTTAAAATGCTGAATTCAACTGTTTTCTTGGAAATCTAATGGGATCTCTGTGTAGGGATCAGGAGCCTGAGACCAGGTTCACACCAGTGCTCTCATATCTATTTTCCTCTACTCTGTGTTTGAATCCAAATTCAAGCCCATGAGATGTGGATGCTCTTCTGAGACTGTGAGCTTGGCTAGAGAAATAGGAAATCAAAATTATAACTCATTATTTAACTGAGTTAAATTGTTATTTAGCCAAGGAGCATCAGGGACAGAGGAGAAAAGAGTGCTGGACACCAGGTGAAATGTAATATGTATGTTGTGAGATGGATAGCCAAGGGATGTCTGGAGCACAGCAATCTCACTGCTTCTGTCTCAGCTTGACCTTAGGACCTGGCAGTCATCCTCAAGCTAGTAGATTCCCACTGTGTGAGTTCCTTTAATCTGGAATAGGCTTTATTTCTTTGTGGTGGCCTGGAAAGAGGATGCTAGTGCTGATAGGTGCCACCTGACTGCCAGCACATGGGAGCCTGCTCTTCCCTCTCTGTACTTTGTTGCTGCAGAAGGTGCACAGTTGATGTCTTTCTCTTTTGAGGAAAAACTGTTAATCTCCACTGTTCATCTCCTCAGAAGATTTGAAGAAGAAAAGGACAAGTTTATAAATGCACTTCTGACTCCAGATTCTACTTTCCTGTTGATACAGCTGTGTGTTTCTTACTGGATGCCTCAGTAAGCAAACAGTTTAACCCTTCATATCTTGCAGTTGTGTTGTTTCAGCATCACCGGTTTCTCTTCTTAAAGAAAATGTCAGTTATTGTCTCTGTCTGGAGCAGCCTTTTCTTTTCTTCCCTTCTGGCTTTTTTTTTGCACATCCCCACACATTTCACATCCTGTTGTGGTTTAACACTATTAGAAAAGAACAGGATTTCCTCTTGCTTTTGGTGAAAACACTTCTTCCCTTTGCAAGCCCTGCTTTCTGGTGTGCGTTTATGGAGAAGAAAGTCATTATACCTTCTAAGTTTAATCCATAGCAATTGAAATGCAATCAATAAATTCCCTGGCAAGGGCATCAGCAGAAGGCCCATGTACCAAAGTCCTGAAACAGAATTTCTATGTGAGATAAAAAACTGCCCACCAGATTCAGAGTGGGATAAATTACATGCCAAGGGTATTTCAGCCCCTCACACCAGAACAAAATCTCAATTCAAAAGATGACACTGATCTACTGAGTGTCTTGCAAATGTGGTAGATACTTAAAACCAAAGCTGCAGTCTTTTAAAACACTGGCCTGGTGTTTTGCTCAGGGACATTTTTGGAGCCATTGTGCACACGCATTTGATTGCCAGTGGTTTGTATTTGTTGACTAGCTCTAAATTAACTTTGTTGTGCAAGTCACCTGACTTTTATTAGCAGCAATATTCTTTTAAGGCATTTGTGTTTTACTCACGCTGTTCTGGCTGCCATTTCTCCTTTGCAGTGACTGTGACAAATGAACAAGATGCATTGATGTTCAAAAGCCATGTGTGGCTGTGTGGTCTACATTAGAAAGGAACTGCCATTGAAAGCAAGCTGCTTACATTGGTGCCTTTCAGTATTCTTATTTGTAACTATGTCTTACTGCATTGGAACCTCCAGGTCCTGATCAAAACTGATTTCTCCCATTCTCCTTTATCTAGCTTTATTCCTATCTAAACAAAAGTGGATAGGCTTCATGAGAGGGCTTTTTCCTTGTTTTTTTGTTTTTTTTTTTTTTTCTGAGGGAAAGATGAGCAGAAACCATCTTGGTTGTGTAAGACCCAATTAGCTTCTACACCCATTGAGAAGAAAAGATTTTCATCTGCCTTTAATGGGTTGAATTGACCCGGAAATGGTCTACCCTAAAACTTTGCCCTCCTGATGGACTTGAAAGCCGTATTTTGTTACCTTTGTTAAGAAAGAAGTCGATTGGTTTGATTGGTTGTGAATATGGCTCAGGTGAAGTTAATGACAGAATTCCAAAAATTAATAATAACATAAAAACACTTTATGGTTTTCCATGTTTTATTAGATGCTTTGTTTGGAATTGCTGTTCTGCTTTTTCATTGGACTGAAAGCAGTGATGGTGTTGATTTCTAACATGATCCCCAGATAGGTTAGAGTATCTTATGAAGAACTCATTTGCCTCAGATAATTGCCAGCTTTTAGGGGTTAGTTTCATCCTAGATAGCATTCAGTTCATGAACATTCGATGTCCTGGTCATATCCCCTAGGCTCAGGTACTGTATGGCATTGTACACCTTACTGAGACTAAGCTGAGGAGGCAGGTGAGAATATCACTAGATCTCTGTTTCCTAGTTGTCAAAGACAGAGGATGCTTCATTCCACCATCCTCTGTCCTTTTGGTAGGCTATAAACTATTTGGCCAGGCTTGCCTCTTGTAGCAGATCATAACAATTCTCTTGGATCTGGTCTTGGGTCTGGTACATCTGACGATGAGTTCGTTTAATGCACTCAGTTTATGGTTTCCACCTTTCTACTTACAAAACCTGTCTTGCAATCTACTTCATGGTCTTGACAATCATCTAGAAAAGTTAACAGATTCCAGATTTGTTCACTGATTTCTTTAACCCTTATGATCTCCAATATCATCTGTGTGAAGGGTCTTTGGCAAGTGATGTCTCTGCTCTACACATGTTGAGCTAGTAAATTTCTTCAGTCAGGCTGGGCTTGTTCAAGGGATTTGGATCAGACAAGCTCAGCTAAGCTTGGGATAAGGAGGCCTCTGGCTCATCACCACGCTCCTGCTAAATGATCTCACCATAAATTTGGCAAGGTTATTTGTGCTGATCTTGCTTAAATTTCTGATATGAGCTAATACAGTGTTTAATCTCTCTGTCTTATGGGTCACCATGATTCTGGCTTGATGACTACCTGGGGTGCATGGGTGCAGATTCCCTTCCAGCCATATGCTGTGCATTTGAACAAATCCAGAGCTTGCAGCAACATTTATATTGAATTTACTGGTTTCATTTAAAAGCCTTTAGTCTTTTTGTGTGTGTGGTCTTGTTCTGTGGCTTTTTGCTTTTATGTCAGAAGAAAAAAGCTCAGAAATGTGTGCTTAGCATTTTGCTGCTTGTTCTCTTATACATCAGATATCATTGTTGCAAAGGACTTCACATTTCCTATTTGAGATTCTTTTTGGCACATTCTAAAACACAGTGACAAAATGTATAATTAAGTCTGTTGGGGGGATTTTAAGAGGCAGTTGTTTGACATTGGTACCCTGTGATATAGCTAAAAGCTTGGTATCAGCTTTAGGAAGAGAACATATCAGGAAGACAGTGTGTCCCCAGAGAATGTAATACTTCAATTCCTTAAGGAAGTGATTCAAAACAGTGTCTGCTCTATGCTGTGCATCATTTTATGCACTCCTTCAGATCCCTGAACCTGAAGTAGACTATGTGGATACATGTCTATTTGCATGAATCAGTTTATAGCGCTCATACAAATAGGAAGAATGTCTGATTTTGAAAGAGGCAGAAGGAACTTACACAAGAGTAAGACAGAAAACTTGACCATTGAAAGTAGAATAGACCATGGCACTGTTTCTGTCCCACTGCAGATGTGATGAGATGCCCATAAATTTTGAAGTAGAAAGTTCCCTTTCCTTTGTGACAGCATACACACTCTGGTTACTCCATGTTCGTGGTTCTCCCCTCACCCTGTCTTAAGTACTTCACTTTAACTTGCAGGGAGTTTTGTGGTTTGTCTTCTTGACTACGTGACCGTCTTTCACCTCTGCACTGTCAGTGTGACAGCAATATTCATTCACTTCCCACATATCTTAGCACCCCTGCTATCCAGTTTTCAGAGATTTCCAGATGCCTGGAGCTTGTTCAGAATGTCGAACCAGCTTATTGCTGTCTGGGTGCATCCCATACACTTCAACTTGTGCTTCCCTTCCTTAATTTAAATACTACTGTTCCTAGCTGAGTAAGTTTTTAACATCATAAATACTTCCTTTACCCCCATAAGTTTCCTCCTGGAAGTCTTTACACTCTGTGCACAGTTGCTGATGAAGGGGGTGCAGCTCTTCCCCATATTTGTTCAAATATGTGTAATCAAACCCACTTATCTAATAATCCCCAGAGCTTTTAGAAAATGGTCTGATTTCTATATTCAGAGGTAAAGGTTCCTTTTTATTGCTGCATTTTTATAAAAGAAGACTAAACTCTCTGTATTTGCCATAATGTTATTGATAACTCCATGTCATAGAGTCATAGTATAGTTAGGGTTGGAAAAGACCAACCCCCCCTGCCAGGGACAGTGATAACTCCCACTAAACCATGACACACAAGGCTATGTTCAACCCAGTCTTGAATACCGCCAGCGATGGAGCATTCACCACTTCCCTGGGCAACCCATTCCAGTGCCTCACCACCCACACAGTAAAGAATTTCTTCCTCTGATCCAATCTGAACTTCCCCTGTTTAAGTTTGAACCCATTACCCCTTGTCCTGTCACTACAGTCCCTCATGAAGAATCCCTCTCCACATCCCTATAGGTCCCCTTCAGATATTGGAAGGCTGCTATGAGGTCTCTTCAGGCTGAACAGCCCCAACTCTATTATCCTATCTTCATCTGTATCAATCAGAGGAACTTGTGTTCCATAGTCTGGGTCATTGTATACTCCTAACTTCATGTAGTGAGCACCAATGATTTAATAGACTCCTGAATAGATGTTTCTGGTTATGGGAAATTCAGTGCAATAAGTGTTGGTCCATGATCTTTGGAAGCTAATACGTTTGTTGTCATGGGATTTCATGGTGGTGCTATCAGTTGAACTTTTCACAATAAAGATGTGAAAGCATCACAAGGCCTCCAAGTACAGAAGTATTATTATATGTGTTAAACAAGGATTGGTGGTGTTTCTGGAGGCTAAAAGGGAGGTTCTTCATCTCTCATTCACTGAATCTCTTGTCATTCTGTCTGGTTTGAATAAGACTTGATCTTGGTCAAAGCAAATCTTTTCCAGTGGTAAATCCTGCAGGTTCTTCCTCTTCCCACCTTCTGGTGCTACTTTGTCTACTTCTGCATAAAAAGATCTACTCTTATGTTCTCTCATCAGAACCAGACTTTAGGTAGCACCACATAGGACTGAACTGATGAGGGCATCTCACTGGTTGTTTAGGTTTATGGGCATATTCCATGTGTGGTTTTGGCAAGGTATGCATTCACAGGCTGCAGGAAACACTGCTTGTCAGTGCCCTCTGGAGGTCTTTAATCCAGCAGCTGAGGATGGAGAATTCAGAGCATCTCTGGGTGACCTGTCCCAGTGCTGCACTTCTCCGCTAGTGAAGTTGCATTCCTGGTGTTCCAACTAAACATCCTTAACTACATCTTGTGGCTTCTGCCCATTAGTATACTCTCCGCTACCACTGAGGATAGTACGAGACCATCCATTAACGTCTTTGCCAGACTACCCAAGCCCAGCTCCCTCAGCATCTTCTCCTGTGTGGTAACCTTTAGGTCTCTGACCATATCAGTCCCATGGGAGGAAGGTGGTTGTTTAAAGGAAATAGGGATGCATAAGTCCATCAGTTCATCAGCAACTCTAGTGTAGGACATACATTTAAATAACAATGACATATTAAATGACAGGTTGTTTTAAGTCAAAATGCTCCTCACTGGAATAGGAACAGGAAATTGTTGATACCTGAAAAAGTAAATTTAGATTTTTATTAGAAAAATAATGAAAACCAAGATTATTTGGAAAAATGCTATGTCCTCTGTGCTCTTCTTGACATGAGAAAACAAGCAACCAAGCAAAGAAACAATACCAAATAAGTGGAGCTTTTCAATTTTACTTACTTCTTTTGACCAGGTTGGGGCAGAATGCCCCTCAAGGCAGTAAGAGGACAGAATCATGGAATAGTCAGTGTTGGAAAGGACCTGAAAGCCATCTTTCTTTTGATTTCAAGGCCATGACTGAAAAAGAGGAGATGAGCAAATGACTTCTGGCAAAGTAAAACCTCTGCCAAAGCAGATTGGGAGCTGGATCTGTGATACTTCTTTTATAACTCAGCTTGTAGTTCATGTCAACATCTTGTTCCGTACAGGTTTGAGGTGGTTTGTAACTGTGACCATCACCTTGGATAGTCCAGATGCACTTTCCACTTTCCTAAACTTGAAGTCTGTCTTCTAATCCCTTCTGGAGGCTTTTCTCATTGCTCCTCCAGATGTTCTCTGTTACTTTTCAGACTCTAGTTCAAGCTGGTTTTGCTGGATGAGCTCACTAACTGCACAAAGAGAACATGTGCAGAGCAAGACATTAAAATGTTCTTAGAGCACAGGAATTATGCTGTTTAATATCCTGATTAGTGGAATCTGTGGTGGCAGTGTGAATTTGTTAATGATGTCCAAACGTTTTTAGGTCACCCTATTCTAAGCAAGGGCTGCTTTTACTGTGGCAACACTTATAAAACATCAGGTTTCTTTCTAACAGGGAAGCTCTTTCACTCTGAAAACTGTGAAGAAAATGTGAGGCCACACTGCGTCTGCCAATATAAGCAAATCTTTGGCAAAAAGGGGGATGTATGTAATCTTTATAATTGTTTAAACTGATTTAGAAAAGACTATTCCAAACATCTGCTTACATTCTTCCCACAGTCACATTTCCCAAAATAAAATTATGGGAAGCTGATCGTTCATCACTCATACATGCACAGAAATATTAATGCTTGACTCACTGTGGAGATTTTATTTTCCTGGGCTGTTGGATGTTATGCTTCATGTAGAACGTTCCATTCTGCTCAGCCTACAGCGCACAGCAAGAATAAATCCAGCTGGCACTTGACATCTATAAAACTATCTTATATATTTTGGGTTCAGAGTCTGTTATTTTACAATATGTTCTGAAGATTTCATGTCTGGGATCAATTTTAATGAGCTATCTAGAAGCTCATGCATACTCTGGGGAAGCTGAGCCCCAAATAACCCTATTTTCCTCTTACCATGCAGGATCTGATTTATATCTCTGTCCTGATGCTTTTTGCTAGTATTTTCTTGAGATTGTTTATGAGCAGTCATGGGGACTCAGGGATTTGCAGCAAGAGTACAACAGCACAGAAGCCTGATGGTACTGTGATTAGTGCTGATCTTGCTGTAAGAACTGACTCTTTGGCAACCCATCTGTTCTGGGTGCAATAATAATGCAAATATTCAGCAATATTCAGCTCAGAAGTTCCAACTAAGCAAGATCAAGAAACAAACTTCAACTTTGAGGACCTGGTTTAAGCTCGCTGATGTAAGCCTGGTCCTGTTTGTCGTCGCTAATGTGCCAGTCCCTCTGAGATACATTAGCAGCTGTTAACCTCTGTTCTCAGATGAAATTTGGCAATCTCTATGCTTGCAAGAGATTCAACTGAGAGATGGAAGGTTATGTGGCTTTATTTAATAGATTATTTAGATTTCATTTTTTCTTTTCATTTTTTACTTCCTTATTATGCTCTGGACTCTGTGTTCCCCTGGGAATTGTGCTAGGTCAGGTCACTATTAGGATGTTTGCAGCTCTGTGAATGTGGAGGTGAATCTCCTGGGATGCCTTTTCAGATCATTTTGGTTAATGGGAGCATTTAGCGTGGTACGCGCTGATGGAGCTAGCTCTACAGGCGTTTCTGCTTGTGCTGTCGGCATCCTTCAGCCAGTAGGTGGAACCAAAAGAAAGCAGATGTGTTGCCTGGCGAAGAGATGCGAGCACACAGTCCTTCCCTGGGTGACGCATCCCTACGGGTCCACTTAAAGCTGTGTTTTTAACTTCAGTGTCCATGTTTAGGACGAACAAATTAAACCATCTGGAGGTATTTCTAAATAGTGACAGGCTGATTGCCCAGAGAAGTGGTAAATATTCCATCCCCAGCAGTGTTCAAGGCCAGACTGGACAGCCTTGGGTGATGCTACCTAGTGTGAGGTGACCTCGCCATGGGCAGGAGGTTGGAACTAGATGATCTTATTAAGGTACTTTCCGACCCAAATCATCCTATGAGTCTATGATTCTATGATGTGGTCAGGCCTTGGTGCATGCACTCCCATCAGTAAGGATGCTTGGATCAGTCTGCAAATCATCTGATATGATCACAGTTGGGAGGATGTTTTAACAAAATACCTTCACTGACCATTTTGCTTTGTGAATGTGTCAGAGATGGAGGACTGGGGATAATCCAGATCAAATTATATCTCTCATCAATAACAGCTGGCATTTGCTCAGAAAGGCAGTATCAGAAATGTAGGTTAAAAATATCGCTCTCATGTGTTTGACTGTCAGAAACGAAAAGTAGTCCACCCAGTGGCATGTGCCCTACAAAACAGCTTGTGCAGCTATGAGTGAGCTCAAAAGTCCTCCTTTTAGAGTGAATTACCACCAAGGAGGTGATAAGGTCCTATGGTTTGAGCAGACCTCTATCTGCCAACTTCGAAGTGTTTCACCATCTCTGCCAATAGCCTGAGGAGTTTAATTAAGAACTCACAATCCTTTCTGGACTTTTTTCCCATCGATAAACTGAAGGTGAAGAGCATTGATAGCTTCCCCCTACCTTCACTCAGTTCATCATGATGAGAAAAACACTTGAAAGTCAAAAGCTGTAAGAGTAAGATCATGCAGTACCGAAGTGAAATCAGTATACATAGATATATTTTTGAACACCTGTAAAAACTGGAAGCAAAGGAATATATTTCAGTGCATTTAGGGCTTTGCTGCTTAAAGGCAAAGTTTGAGGTTTCCTAATGCATTATGTAGAAGTGCTGCTATATATCTGGCTGGCTTGCAATTTGGACTGTAGACACTATTTTTGACGCCATAGCCCAATCTTTCTAGTTTCCAAAATCAAAACAAACTTAGAAATACGTTATTTTCCAACAAACTGAAACTATACTTTTCCAGTAGGTAGAACATGCTGCTATGCATTTCATATCTTTAAGACTTGGATAATAAAACTCATGGCTATTAAAACCACCAAGTTTGTGGTGAGAGCAGGCAGTAAATAATGATGTTTTCATTTTCTCCTTCTGTCTTCTTGGATGTGAACATAGAAATCAGCTTGGAATTGTTGCTAGCAAAATAATACTCACTGCAGATGCAAAAAGAAAGCCATTTTGGAGCTTGCCAAGCAGAAATCAGGAGCGACTTAAATAGTTATCAACCATGGCAGGGTTAGAAAGGCTTCATCATGTTTTCATGAGAATGGACTTTTATTTCCAAAGCAGCAAAATTACAAACCCATTAATAAATTGCGGTGGAATATATTCTCTTTAGCATTCAAGACAACAAATCTGCAGGCCTCAAGAAGAGGAGTGATACAAAACAAGTTAAATACAAGTACCTGGAAAAACTAAGTTAGTAGCAGGCACATTCTTTTATGTTTCTAACATTTTAAAATAAACTTGTCAGCTCTCCATCACTGTGCTTTTTGGCTTTAAGTTTCTCTTCATTCTCGTTTTGGATTTCTTAACAAACCCACTGTCCTCCTACATGTTTTATTCACCATAATGACATGATTCCTGAAACCTTAAATTACTTGGTGTTTTTTTGTTTGTTTGCTTCTAGGTAAGGATGGCCATTGATGAAGGCCATTCCAGTGTAATTTCCTACTGATAGCCAAAAGAGTTGGCTTTATTGTGGTATTTATAAAACATTATTCATGATGTCTTAACCATCATACCTATTCATAAGGAAGTGTCTATATCTCAAAATGTTATGGGACATTGAAGTAGTAGGGCTGAATTGCTTTTCTAAAGGGATTTAGATGTTCCAGCTGTGAAAGCTGATCATGGAAAAGGAAAAGCCAAGAATCTTATAAACCTACAGAATTGTTTCGCCCATAGAAAAGCTCTGTGGGACTTCGGAGGGGAGAGAAGCAGTGCTTGGAACCTGCTCAGGTTGTACACATTCTCTAGCGTCCACTGGACAACGATTTTCAAAGGCTGGGTTTTGGCTGGGTTACAATGGAGCCCAGGACGTGCTGTCACGTCCACCTCTCCATGCCCTCACTTTGCAAAATACGGCAGTCATAGTATTCTGATGCCTGTCCACAGTGATTAAAGATGCTCATGTAGCCCACATCACGTGTCCTTCCCATAACTGACTTAGATATACCACTGGATCCTTCAGCTGGCACATTCGGGATTACAAGTTAGCAAGTAAAAGGACACTGGAAAAGGCTCGTTGGCCAGCTCAGGCTTTAGACCTAGAAGAAGGGCTGTCAAATAATTTAATCTAAATTCATGTCCCTCACAAGCCACCACATGGCTCCTGGCTACCCAGTGCTTTACAAGAATTCAGCCTCAGACCTTCATGCATTAACTAAAACCACAGGACTAGCAAGGTTTCTCTGCTACATGTGTTGATTCACACTTTCATATCTACACAGGGTAGAAGCTGTTTGCTTGCTCATGTTGACAGTAGAAATAAGGGAATGTGAAGGGATTTACTTACAGGGTTGGGCCATAGCAATAGGCTCTTTAAATAGCTGTGTGACTTTTATCTGTGTACATGGATTTGATTATTAAGCACTTTTTTTAATGATCAGCAACAAAGTAAATAGGTTTATTGCACTTGAAGAGGCCTCTCTTCTCAAGTGGCAGATTGTTGCACCTATTCAAATTATTGCAATTGGAATGAGAAATGCTGCTGTTAAAAGGACAGGGCTTTTCATCGATTTGAATGTTCCTCTTTTAACAACTTTGGCAGCATTAAAGAGGCTTAAAGTGAGAGTAAATTATATTGGTATGTTTTAGTTTAAACATGATTTTAAAGGTGATTTTAAGCCAACTTTAAGACCAGCTTTTTGTAAGGGGGGGTCTTAATGGAACTGGGAACTATGCCCAAAGCAAGCACTGCCTATTTGGCTGTTGATTATCAAAGTGCTAACAATTTAATGCTCTGTATAGAGGGTAACTAATTACTAAGATGCTTAAATAAGACTTCAGATACAGCAACAGCAGCAGGTTTAGAAAAATACTGTAATAAAATTTGGGTCTTTAACAAAGATGTTACAAAAGACAGTAAAAGGGCTTTGCAGAGGAATTCATCTCATCAGCTGTGAGATTGCAGTGCTTGGGTGTGCATTAACTCATAAAGCCTTGAGTTAAGGCATTTTCTTCATGGAGAGCCTTTTGTTTGAGACATCTGAAACTGTAAAGAAGACAAAACACCAGGGAATATATAGTGCAGTACAAGCTAACCAGGAATGACTGACAGGAAGCTCAACATGACCCACAAATGTGCACTTACAAGCCAGAGAGCCAACTGTATCCTGGGCTGCATCAAAAGGAGTGTGACCAGCAGGTCGAAGCAGGTGGTCCTGCCCCTCTACTCTGGTCTTGTGAGACCTCACCTAGAGCACAGTATTCAGCTCTGAGGATGCAGCATGAGAAGGACGTGGACTTGTTGGAGTGATCCAGACAAGGCCACAAAGATGATCAGAGGGCTATTGCAGCTCTCCTCTGAAGAGAGGCTGAGAGAGTCAGGCTTGTTCAGCCTGGAGAAAAGCAGCCTTCCAGTGCCTAAAAAGGGACTACAAGAAAGCTGGAGAAGGCTTTTTTACAAGCATATGTAGAGACAAGGGAAGGGAGCATGGCTTTAAACTGAAAAAGGGGAAATTTAGATTAAATGTAAGGAAGAAATTCTTTACCATGAGATAGTGAAGCACTAGAACAGTTTGCCTTGAGAAGTTGTGCCCCATCCCTGGAAACATTTAAAACTAGGTTAGATGGGGCTTTGAGCAACCTACTCTAGCAGGTGTCCCTGCCCATGGCAGGGGGTTGGAACTGGGTGATCTTTAAGGTCACTTCCATCCCAAACCGTTCTATGATTCTATGAATGGATGGAATTGCCTCGGTAATTTCTAGTTCTTGACTTTCCTTGTCTGAACTTTTTAGAGCTACACACTATTTCAGCCCTCACTTCTTGTCACAATAAAGGCCTTCTGGACCTCATGTACCCAAGCAGGGTCGTACCCGGCTGCTTTTGATAGCCCATAAATAACCCCATTTGTGTCTGTACCTGAGGTTCTGGGGCCTGCTTGGCTTCCATGTGCAGCTTCAGTTTTCTATGCAGTAATCCTGGTAGAAAAGGCACCTTTTTGCTTTGTCACTGGGCTGATTTGCACCCTTCCAGAATCACAAGCATGGTTGATGTGTTAAATGTCATCCAGAGTTTGCTCTGCAGTGACTGGAGAGTGCAGAAGGAAATGAACCTCTGCCCTCTGTGGGCTTCTATGAGCTAATGTACCCCAGCACTCCGTTATCTCAGTAATAGTGACTTGAACATGTCTACTGGGGTAGCAACACTTTGTTACATGAAATCCCTTTTATACCTTGATTTACTTGATCAGATTTTTTATCTGATTATCAGGTTTTTAATTGACTTGTAGGGTTTTTTTTCTTGCTTGCCAAGGAAATGGAGATCAGGAAGTGGAAACTTGGTAGTAACCTCCTTTCTCACCATGCTGGCAAATATTTGTGCATTGCCAGTGGGAGAAACATTAATATTACGAAGCTTCACTGGCACTCATCCAACTTGGAGTTCCCACAGCGGCTCCATGTTTTGGCACAAAAACATGTGCCAAAAGACAGAGGTGGAAAATCATTGCAGAAATATTCAAGTTTTTTGACTTTGTGGGCCAGGGAAATATCATGGTGTCATGGTTTAAACCCAGTTGGCAAATCAGCCGCGCAGCCCTCGTACACTCCCCCCAGTTCTTCCCTCCCTGCTTCCAGAGGGATGGGGAGGAGAATCAAAAGAATGTAACTCCCACAGGTTGAGATAAGAACAATCCAGTAACTAAGGTATAACACAAACCGCTACTGCTACCACCAATAATAATGTTAAGGGAAATAACAAGGGAAGAGAATACAACTGCTCACTACCCGCCAACTGATACCCAGCCCAACCAGCAGTGACCTAACCCTTCTGGGTAACTGCCCTCAGTTTATATAGTGGGCATGATATGCTGTGGTATGGAATACCTCTTTGGTCAGTTTGGGTCAGGTGTCCTGTCTCTGCTTCCTCGTGGTATGGAATACCTCTTTGGTCAGTTTGGGTCAGGTGTCCTGTCTCTGCTTCCTCCCAGCTTCCCCTCGTCCCTGGTAGAGCATGAGACTCAGAAAGTCCTTGGTCAGAGAAAATATTACTGAGCAGCAACTGAAAACATCGGTGTTATCAGCGCTGTTTCCAGGCTGAAAGTCAAAACCACAGCACTGCACTGTGCCAGCTACTAAGAAGGACTAAAAATGACTGCTGCTGCTGCTGAACCCAGGACACATGGGAACTTCAGTGAGACCTAGAAGAGCCCATCACAAATCTAAGAGTCTCATGACTACTTTAGGATGCACAGGGAGTGTTTCTGGTGAATATGGTAGTCTGGACACTTTGCAGGTTGGATAAGGGTGGTTGTCAGAGTGCTTAGAGGAAATACATGATTTTAAGTAATTAATTGAGTGATGAATTAATTTTGTTATAGCTGTACTGTGGTTTCATTGCTTAGGACTAGGACTCTGTCAGGGAGCTGAACTGCATGTGTGTTGTGTTATAGGGATGGAGATAAACAAAATATTTTCAGACGGAGGTGGATGAACTTGTTATTCATGGTGTTCACAGACAGATTTTGGCTTCAGAGGTCCTTTTCCTTCCTTAACCACATCTCTACTCAAGTCAAAGGACTAGGACATTGTAAGGCAGTAGTTGTTGTGCTATTAGCAGTATCGGAAGAAGAGAGAAAATGGCAAAGACATCCTCAGGACATCCATAATGGAGTGCTAGATCTGTGGTTTCAGATCATCTGTGCAACACAGATGTCCATGAGTGCCTGTCTGTGAGGATGGTGGACTCACAGGCCTATTCCTGGTACCCTTGTGGGTTTATGGGATCCTGTGTTTTGGATTCAAGACCCACACAAATATGGATAAGCATGAAGAAATGAGGCCAAACAGGCCAACATGAGCTTTCCCACTGTAACATGATGATCTTTACCTTCATCCACGACTGATGCACTTGGAAGCATTTAAGTAGCCAAGAGAGGCCCTAGAGCCCTATCTCAAACAGGGACAAGCTATAGGTGGCACAATCCTTTGCCAGATTTGGGCACCACAGGGTAGCACAGACTGGAGATACCACATCTTCTTCTCATGTGTCAGAGGAAGGGTTTATCATGTTCGCCTATGGAAAGAGACCTCTGTTTAGAGAGGGGAGGTATGGAAAATGTTGGGTACAGCAGACTCAGGCTATGCGGTTTAGATACTAATCTAAGCTGCAGAGCATTTGCCCTAAGCTGGTACCTGAGAGATACAAGAGATCAGTGACAGATCCCTTTCTGTGTCTCTCTGACATTTACTCCTTGATTTCCTTGCAGATCTATGGGGATTGTAACTGAGGACTAGTTACCAAAGGGTTTGCAAGACCCTTTTCTCTGGAATGCTCTCCAAGCTGTGTTTCTTTGTTTGTAGGCCACTGCTCAGACCACCACCACCACCATGACCCCCACCACAACAGAGACCTACACGCGGACTCAGTACTGTAAGTGGCCATGTGAATGTCCGAAGTCCCCACCTCGGTGCTCTGTGGGCATCAGCCTGGTCACAGATGGCTGCGACTGCTGCAAGATGTGCGCCAAGCAGCGTGGAGAGAGATGCACTGAGGCAGACACTTGTGACTTCCACAGGGGCTTGTACTGTGACTACAGTGGAGACAGACCTAGGTACGAAATAGGAGTATGTGCACGTAAGTGATGTACATATATTTTTGACTTAGACATGCACTGGCAGCTCCCCTGAGTTTGAGCAGTGGCTGAGACTTATCTCATTAGATACTTGACTGTACACTCATCAGCTCCTCTGTTCACCACATTCCATTTCCTTATAGCTGTCTTCATTTCAGGACAGTTGGCTGGATGAGAAATGACATCTGAATCTGTGCTGTTTCAGTTGACTGCAGCCAAGAGCAATGATCAACCATCATCTGAAAGTCTTCAGGTTTACAAGTAGATGATTTTATACTCCCCACAATAGGAAAAGGTGTTGTAATGGGTTGGGCATGAAGGAAGCATAGATATACAGTTGTCTTTAAAGACAAGCAGTGTTGGTGTCCACAGTCAGGTGCACTTTTGGCTTATTCCCGGTAGTCGATCCCTGAGAAGTATAGCATGTGGCAGTCTGTCCGATACGGTTGGGGTTGAATCATCTCCTAGCAAATTTTCTTGGTGACAAATTGAGGTCCAAGTCTTAATCTGGCAGAGGTTTCCGTCATGTTAGCTGCCTGGAAGAAGAAGGATTTCTTCTTGCCGGTCATAAGGAAATCTTGGTGGGATAATTCATGTGACTGGACTGTTTTTATTCAAAAAGAAATGAGGCAATGTTTGTGTGTCTGGGATATGTCCACTTGTTCTGAGATCCAGAATGTGGGGGGAATCTAATCTGCTCATAAATGTCATAAACGATTGAAAATCATTACTCTGGGAATGATTAAAAGGGAGCAAATGAGTAAATCCACAGAGGTAGCTGATCAGAAATGATGCTGTTTAACATGATATTAGAAGATACTGCTTACAGCTTTAGATTCATAAACAGGAAAAAGCCACTTGGAGGATCTTCTAGGCTGGAATATAACCACAAATGATACTAATAGAAAATGCAAATTGGAAGGAAACCTGGAGAAGAGCTGCTTGTGAGATAGATAGAATAACTGATCCACAGGAAAGAGAAAAGATTGCAAGCACTGGGCTTCAATAAACTTAGAATATCAGCAGAAGCTTTTGCAAGGGGCAAGCCTGAGGAGTAAAGGGGTTTAGGATAGCTGACAGAAATACTAAGGGTTGTAAGAAAGAGTAGTAAGAAATTAGCTTGGCTTTACATTAGCTCACCTACAAAAAACAAGCATGCAGAAAGTGAAATCTAAACAGATTTTGTACAATATGTACCAAATAACAGCAGGAGAAGGTATGTGCAAGGGGCCGTAAGCTTTAACAGCGATTTTCAAGATTAGAAAAGATCCACAGTTAAGAAAAGAGGATATGAGATCATTCAAATGTATTTTCTGGAGTGCATGTACAGCATTCATGGGAGGTCTGTAAGAAGAGGTTAGACAAACATGTCAAGAATGACATTGTTACAGCTGCCCCTGTGCTGGGAGGGGAAAACAAGCTGGATGTTGTCACAAAGCTACCTCAGCCTTCCTAGGCTTCTTTAAAAACATTTGTGTTGCTTCACATTTAGAATCATAGAATCATAGACTAGTTAGGGTTGGAAAGGACCTTAAGATCATCTAGTTCCAACCACCCTGCCATGGGCAGGGACACTTCCCACTAAACCATGCCAACCAAGGCTCTGTTCAACCTAGCCTTGAACACCACCAGCAATGGGGCATTCACAACTTCCCTGGGCAACCCATTCCAGTACCTCACCACCCTTACAGTAAAGAATTTCTTCCTTGGTTGGATATTCTGGGGAGGGGGGGGAGGTTTGTAGTCCTCCCATACAAGACAGGCATTCAGTATGTCCTGTGACAACAGCACTGTGCTGTAGGAAGGTTGATGCCCAACTTCTCCAATTTGGCCTGGAAGGATTCCAAATCTGCACTTTCATATCATAGAATCATAGAATCATAGAATCATAGAATTGCAGAATCATAGAATAAGAGAATAAGAGAATTATAGGCTCATAGAATGGTTTAGGTTGGAAAGGACTTTAAGATCATCTAGTTCCAACCCCCTCGCTGCCATGACAATATATTCCCTATTATGTGACATTTATGGCTGTAAGGTGAGAGGCATTGTGGTGTGTACAGCTGAGAGGCATGAGAAGTAGGTCTTTCCATGGGTAGAAAGCAGAGTGGCTTGTCTCTGGCCGCCATAGAAAGCTGTGGTCTTCCCCTTGCTTTCAGCATCCAGGCAGATGCACATGACAGGATCTGCTGACATGTTCTTTTTCATGCAGTGGGTTATATGTAGGCCACATCACTCCATTTTGGTCACACCAGCTACTGCTGGGACCATAGTATGTGTGAAGGCAAGAGTAGGGCTCCTGAGCTGGGTGTTGGGGGACCAACTGCTGTGAGGAATTTGTTTTGCAGCTGGATGCCAGAAAGCTAGGTCTAGAGAATCCAGTGCATGCATGACTACAGAAACAATGGAATTTGTGGAAAATAAAGATCCTGAAAAAGCTTGGAACTCTTTCAGGTGTTGGCAAAAGGAATGGGGTGAGAATGTGGGAAATTCAAGTTGTATCTGGACTGGTATGGTGAGGTGTGTCCAAGATCTCCTGCACTTCAGATAGGAGCCTCAATACACCTCTCCTTTATTGGCTTTTTTCTGCACTGAAGCAGAGGCAGCAAGGTGCTGAGCGCATGCCCAGGTGGGAAGGCAGGCATTGTGCACTTGAGACCAGGAACAGGGATGTGACAGGAAGAGGGAAGTGCTCCCAAAGTGCCTAAGTTAGATGCAGATTCAGCGAGGTTCTGCATGAAGTCATTAAACAGCTCCTTTGTGTATGTTTGGGATGTTCTCATGATGAACATCCCAACATATGAGACCTGCATGAAGTTAACACAGTCCAGGAGGGATATGCTGGTAGCAAAATACCACGTAATACAGCATTTTCTTGTGCTCTCATAATCTGTGTGTACACCTCGAAGTTTAACTGAGTTCTCAACTCCAGCTCCAGCACTGAGTGATGTCTCTTCAATACAAAGACAGAATCATGATCAAAATTGGAGCTGAACCTGACCTTCAACTAGCAACAACCCTCATTTTTGTAGAGAAAAAGGGATTTGTGTTTGATGTTTTAATTCAGCTCATTCTAAAAGTAGGAAGCCCCTGCCGAATTTGAACCCAGCATTTCAATCTGAGTTAGCCTTGAAGCAGCCACATTGCAGCTCCATTTCCAACCGGACTCAAAACTTAGGCAACTTGATCGATGTGTGCACACTGCCTCCGTGTGACCAAACAAGAAACTGAAGCTTGAATTTTCCCTTAGATTTGCATCACTGGTTCCAAATAACTGCTACAGCTTTGAAATAAGAAAGTGGCTGCTTTTTTGATCAATTCCATTTCTGTTCATGGGCAATCAAAAAGATTGATTTTTACCTGGTTTTTTTTTTTTGCTATTTTAATTTAAAATATTCATAAAATACCAATTTTTGTGGCCTTATAATGTGTTACTTCATTTTCCAAAAAAACTGTTCTGTGGTAAACTGAAGTTGCCTAAATATAGGATTCCAGAGCCATTGTAAGCACTCCTTCACTTGGGTGTTCTCCTGCTGTTGCTTCAGAAGGTGTTGTGAAGAGCTGAGTCATATTTGCAACTCCATGTGGTCCTCTCTTACATCCCTGAAAGCATTAGATTTCACTCAATACCTCTTTAATTACTTTTATTGCTCCTTATTTTACCAGCATGCCACAAAATTACTTTTAAATGAGAATTTGTGGATAAAACTTGTTTTATTTTCTAACTTCTTTTCTCCATGAAGCATTAAATGATTCTTCATTTTTTGCTGTGATTCAGAATGAAAACTGTTTCCTAGATGGTGTAACCACATTTGGCTCAGCACCATGCTGACCACATCATCCCACAGCTGTGTCTCCATGTTGGCTCCATTAAGCCAGGGAGCAGATTGGTAAAGGAGCACATCAGCAGTGTTTGTCACCAGCGTTATTCTAACAGTGCTCTGTATGTTTTTCTCTCTTCTTCTTTCCTTTCAGAGATTGTCGGTGTAGGATGTGTCCTCAATGGAGTCAGGTATAACAATGGGGACACATTTCAACCCAACTGCAAATACAACTGCACGTGCATTAACGGGGCTGTGGGCTGTATTCCCATGTGCACAAACTCACGTCCTCCCCTTGTCTGGTGCCCAAACCCAAAGCTGATTAAGTTAGCAGGGAAGTGCTGCGAGCAGTGGATTTGTGATGACTCCAGGAAAATCAGGAAGACATCTCCACGCCACATCTCCTCTGCAGGTATGGGGGGACTGAAGTGGACTTCTTTGTCAATGGGCAACTGGAAGTCAGTCTATAACCAAAGTATCAGCTTGTACTGGCAGGGATCTGGTCTTTGTGTGAATGAGGCACAGAGACTACAGCATGTAGTGAAGGAGAGGACATGTGAAACACAGTGGGGTGTGCTTGAACTGCTTAGCAGCAATGTGAGATTCACCAAACATGCTTGTGTGACAAAGCCCTCCCCCGAAGCACACATCTGCTGGCACTTTGAAGATGTCACAAGTCCTTTTTACATCACCAGTTTGTATTCAGTCTGGGCCCTCTGCAAAGCAGAATGGGTTCAGTTTAATTTGGGACTGAGGCTTTCTGCCTCAGTTATAGACTGGATGTGAGGAAAAATTCTTTCCTGTGAGGGTGCTGAGGCACTGCGCAGGTTGTCCAGAGAAACTGTGGCTGTCACATCCCTGGAAACATTCAAAAGCAGGTTGGATGGGCCTTTGAGCAACCTGCTATAGCAGAAGGTGCCCCTGCCCATGTCAGGGTGCTAGAACTTGGTGTTCTTTAAGGTCCCTTCCACTTCAAACCAGTCTGGGATTCTGTGATTTTAAGCCCCCTGTGTTTCAGCCATCCCAAACTTACATGACACCTTGAAAACCTTTACTGTGGAAGCTTCACTGCCAGGTCACAATTCTGGACTGACAGAACTGAATTCTGATGTTATTGAACTATACTATGCATCACATAAGGTATCTTCTTTCCTCACACTCACATTCATAGTGAGGATCATGTAGCTCACTCTACAGAGCTGTGCCATTTCACTCAGATATGATGGGCTTACCCTGCCATGCATTTTAAATTTATCCCCATGACACCCTGTGATGCAGTGTAGTGACATTAGCCACATTAGCTCCGTATTTTAGACTATCTCACAAAAGCAGAGCTCAGGAACACGTGGGATGCTTGCTGTAAAGCAGGATTTTTGTTCCTTACTTGTGAAGGTTTTATTCCTATTCCTTGATCTGTATTTTTGTTGCACAATACAAAGCCTCAGTCTCCTTTTTGTGGGTTAGACCCATTAGAGTTTCACCCTCACTTCTGTCCATGGCAGCTTTGAACTGTAGGTCCAAATTCAAAACATCTACTGCTGAAATTAGCCTTATGTTATCATGGCCTGTGTCCCAGAATGGGCATAACACAGCTTGCCTGACCCTTTCTCTCACAAGTAGAAGCTTTATAAAAGCAAGACTAACAATTATTGCATTTAACATAATAATTAATACAGCAATAAATCTAAGCAGTTTCTACCAGAGCTTTGCCTGTGGGCTGTACTGTGAGTCAAAGACCAGTGGGGACCTTGGCTGAGTCTGTGAAGGAACCTGAACTGGGGTTGTCAGCTGCTTTCAAAACAGAGCCCACCCCTTCTTCAAGTGGCTGCCGAGCCCTCTGACAGCTATTCAAGATGCTCTTCCTCCTTAATGAAAGGCAGTGGCTGCTTCCCAAGCCCCTCGGCCATCCAACAGGCTGTTGACCACTTTCTGTTACAGAATCAATTGAATGGGCTTAGAAATAAACCTTCATCCCTTTTCTGCACTGGCTGTAATTGTTTGCATTGTGGCAGCACCTGGGGGTCCCAGACAAGGACCCCCTTGTGTGAGGCTGCAAAGGGAGATAAAGAAATGAGCCCGGCCCCAAGAGCTCACAGCACCGGAGGGTCTGATGCAAAGTAGGTCAGCAGCAAAAGGGGTGGGATGAGAGGGTTCACGGGAATGCTGAGCCACTCCGCTGTGATTTCATTGTTTGGGTTAGTGGCCTGAATGTGTAATGAGCTGGGGAGAGGGGGTTTAATATAGAAAGCTTCTGTGGCTGAATAACATGGGGTTAATCTGGTCTCTGCAGCGTACGAGGGAGAGGATGAAGCCTGGCAGAAGAACTGCATCGTGCACACCTCCCCCTGGAGTCCCTGTTCAAAGACCTGCGGGCTGGGCATCTCCACCAGGATTTCCAATGACAACGACCAGTGCCGGCTCCAGAAGGAAAGCCGCCTGTGCAACATGCGGCCCTGCGAGGTGGATATCACCAAGCACATTAAGGTGGGGACTGCTCCTTTGCACAGCCCTGGAGCTTTGTCTGGACATGGGGTTAGCCTTTGTCTGGCTTCTGAAGGCTGCATTTCCACATGGACTTACTCTGTTGCAAAGAGGTCAAAAACATGCTCCCCCATGCTTCCACATGCTGGTGTGTAAACCACCCGCTGAGAGCTTTAGTTCCAGGCAAACTGTCCTTGCAAGGGAAGGCAAGCCAAGTCCATTGTGCTCGCTGTTCAGACAGACCTGGGACTCAGCTTTTGGGAAAATATTGGTCATGACTATGAGCTGTATTTGCAAGTACCCTGCTTGCAGCTTTTAAATTCACATGTCTAAGTGTGTAGAACTGCCACGGTTTCTAGATCAGGGCTGTAAAATTGCTTCCTAACAGCTTCAAAACCCTTTAAGTATGGGGAAGGTGGTTTGTATGTCCTACTTGTGTCAGCAAGATCTATTAACCTCTCTCTTTTCTGTTCTGATTTAGCCTGGGAAGAAGTGCTTGGCTGTCTACAGGGCCAATGAGCCAATGAACTACACCATCTCAGGATGTGTGAGCAAAAGTCCATATAGACCCAAGTACTGTGGTGTCTGCACAGACAATAGGTGCTGCACACCCTACAAATCCAAGACTATTGAAGTGAGGTTCCAGTGCCCAGATGGAACTGAGTTTTCCTGGAAAATCATGTGGATCAATGCTTGTTTCTGCAACCTGAACTGCAAGAACCCCAATGACATCTTTGCCGACTTGGCTCATTATCATGATTACTCTGAAATCGCTAATTAAATAGGCTGAATGCTGGAATTGACCCATTGCTCTGATTTTACAGAGGATTTAAAATAAAAGGAGAATCTTCATCCACTGCCAATGTACAATTTGTTTTTTTTCTGAGCTAGGATTTTAAGTCTCCTTGTTTTGCCACACTGTTTTTGGAAAGGCCTTGAACAAACAGTATATTCAACTCTAATAGACATCCATCCATTACCAGCAGCCAAAAATTCCTCTATGTGCAGATTCCAGGACTTAAATTACATCCCTGCTGGACACTGCCATTTATTAGGCCAGCAGTTAATTGCCCAAAGGAAAGAATAGTACACTAGTATGACAGCAAAAGCATGGCTGTCAGTAGCTTAGACATGAGATTCAAACGTCATTACTGTAATCTCTTGACTAGTGTGGTCTAAACTGGAAAATGAGCATTGATCGATACCACACTTTGGTTTTGACTGCTGCTGACCATCAGGACTAGTCTCTAGTCTCTATCACACTGAGATTAGTCCTAGAACTATCCCTCTGTCATTCTCAGTCAGATCCTACCCCATGGTGAAATTCATGGGAAAAGCCTAGGGAGAGCAAAGTTTCTCCTGAGCTCTCTGAGTGATAAGTCTGCCTCTCACTTCATGAGCTGGATCCAAGAACCTCTGTTTCCTTCTCTACTTGGAATCACCTAGGTCTCTCAGAGCATCTTCTACCAGGGATGTTTTCACAGTTTCTCTACCTGCTCTGATCTTGAGCAGCCCGAATGCTCTGAATCCAAAATGACCACCCCGGAGCTCATTTTTTCAGGATAGATCTTCTTATCTGTGGATTGCGTTTTGCTTCTAGGCTAGCTCTGAAGGAAGAAATGCAGAGATAGATGAAAAATGAAGGACAATACCTCATGTGCCTATGTATTTACATAGAAATGGAGTGTGCCTAGGGACCACCACCTCCTTCTGTGTGTTATCAACACACAGGTCCCACTTCCTACTGACATCCTGACAGTGACACATCCCTTTGTTTTACATGGCTGGAGTAGAAGAAAGGTGGCATGTGTTACAGAGGTTAGGACGCAAAAGGAGAGGAAAACCCTTGGCACAGCTTCTGGTGCACTAGGTGCAACTGGGCTGCTGCTTTGAGTACCATCAATGTGAACTTTTTGTGCAGAAGAGGTTTCACACGCAAGTGTCAGCCAAAAGAAGAAAAAATTGTCACTACCTTTCCAGGCGATCGATTTATCCTCACTGAAGGGTGATGGAGACTGTTATTCTCCAATAAACTGTTAGCACAGCCCCCATGCACCATCACACATTGGCTGTTGCTTTCCTTGGGAGAGTACAAATGTATTTCTGCATGAAGAACTGCAATATTTGCTTCCAAAATACCGGATGGCAAAGTAGAACTGCTGAATGATGCATGGTTTGGAAGCTGGACCAGTACAGAGCTGAACTTGGGATGATGCAACTGGTTTGCATCAGTCACTTCTTTTGCTTTAGTTTCATTTGGCAAGTTGTTAATTTGATTTCATAACCCAGAGAAAGCTAGAATCCAGGGAGACAAGAATCTTACTGGTTATGATAAAACTCCTTATGAGCAGGCTGAAAATAATGCAATCCTTATGTAAAAACAAATAATAGGAAAAATGCTGCATATTTTCAAAAGCTGTTGACTTCAATAGGTTCAATTTTTATATATATACACAAGGATTTGGCCCATAGATTTTTCATAGAGCTAGGTCATTCCGTAATTCAAACCTTTTGCAATTTCTTTTTTGAAGCTTTCCTGAAATGTTTTGGCATTGGGCACAGTGTTTCTTGTTGGTATTCAAGGCCAAGTTGGACAAAGCCTTGGGTGACATGGTTTAGTGTGAGATGTGCCCCCATGGCAGGGGGGTTGGAACTAGATGATCTTAAGGTCTTTTCCAACCCTAACTATTCTATGATTCTAAATCTCCAGTGGCAGAAAATAAGGGTGATCCCTGCCTGCATGTTCCAGTGCAGGGGCAAACACCTCTGCTGTTTGCTCCTCTGTTCATAAGGAACCTGAAAACACCAGTACTTTTCAAGATTCAGCCTCCTGACTGCTTTCAGCCTGAATGAAGTGACAGGAGAGGTCACATCTCTCCTGTTTACCTCCGCCCAAATGAACCTCGGCTCTTGCAAGCCTAAGGATGTTCTATTTTAAACTCCATCAGTTGGTAAAAAAAGGTCCATGGGAGCATATGAAAAAGTGGCCTTGGCCAACAAGCTGATGATGTTTTCCAAAGGGAAAATTGTTATTATTGTGGTGCCTGGTAAGGAAGCCATCCTAGGACCTCTTTATAAGTCAGATCCCTTAAATATGATCTGGAATCTTGTCTGTAATTCTTTCCCATCCCAAAGTAGAACATGTTTGTGTGCATATATACATGTATGTATACACATATATACAAGTATTCATACCCGTATATGTATGTGTATGTACACACATAGAAAATATCATATGCATGAATTTATAGAATTTTGTAGAAAATTTTATACAGAAAACCATATATGAAAATGCCCAGGAATATAGATGTATGTATTGACATATATTTATTCCTACATTGCATAAAATGTGGTGCATAAAATGCACAAATATAAACATATGTATATGCTTATATGTATAAACATATATATAATGTATATAAAATATATTTATACCTATTATAAATAATGGATATAATATATATAAACATAGATATGTTTTCTTACATGTGCATATAAGTAAACAAGCAAACAGGTTCAGAAGACATACCCAAAACTGTGGCACTTAATAAGCTTGCTTCCCTTTGCAATTAGCTAACACTGTAACCACCATAATCAAATGCTGCGGTTGCTGAAACACACAGCTTTCATTGTGAGATAAAAGAAGCTATTGTAAGCTAATGCATGACCAGCAGCTCCACTTTGTGTCGGTTTTTAGAGAAGTGAATGCCTGGGAACCACGCATCTCACCCAATGCACCCAAGATGTTTCTGTTTCTAGCCTGGTTTCCCAAGGGAACAAGGGATATGAAACTGTACTGTGCATTTGTCTATCAGTCAGTCTCTTTGTGGGAAACATCAAACAAAGTAGGCAGAAGAGTGAGGATCGCAGAAGCATTGTGATCCCCGAAATAACATGTCAAATAAAATAGTGGGACAGCGAAGAAACCCAGCACATTGCCCCCACTAAAATCTCACACACATCTGCCAGGCAGCCAACACATCTAACACATCTACAGTCTTGCCCAACCACATCAGCAGCATTAAGGGATTTTGAACAGATGAACCATTTGGAAATAAGCAGCCATGGAAGCGGGGACAGCTGAAAGCATCACAGATGGGGAATAGTGGTTATTGCACTGCTGTAAAGGGGTTTTGTGGGGGCATTGGACACAAATGCATAGGAAACCAAGCCTCATTAGCTTATGCAACTCTTTGTCCGGGGACACTGAGAGGGAAAGAGCAACTCTTGGAGCCAGTTAATTTGCCTGGTAGTTTGTGATGCATTAGGAAGCCTTTGTTTTAATAGATGTTTACAAGAAAATTAGCCCTGGGACTAAGGCAATGGTCTAGCCTTTAGTTTCAGTTCCCTGGCTCCCTGTGCACTGGGCAACTCATGTATCTCTACAAAAGAACTTTTGTGGTTACTGTTTAAATACACTGAAGATCTAGATCCTCAAAGGCTTTCATGGATCCAGCGCTTTGCTTTGCTTTCCCTCTTGTTCTCCAGAGACAGAAAAAGGCCCTACTGTTCATTGCCTCTGTTGAAACTTCTCCAGCGGGAACTGATGCTCACAGTACGTTTGTACAATGCCTCATACAATGGGTCCAGGTCTCTGCTGAGACCTGAAAGCGGTACCATCATCCAAGAGTGTAACAATAATAGCATTGAGGAGGTACCGGGATCAGAGCTAGTGCTAGACCCCTCTGCTGCAGTGCTCCAAAGAAAGGCTTGAGGAAGGATGGGAGCAGGATTTTGAAATCCAGGCTAAGCCAAGGCAGTTTGACACACTCCAGCTCATGACAGTCATTCTGTTGGACCTGCAGGCTGAGACAAGGACAGAGGATGGAATTTTAAGGGTCAGCTCATGCTGATACAAGTGTCAAGAGTTCGTTTAGCTTCACTGACCAGCATCATAAGCCTTCTGTACAGAATTTACCCGAGTCACTATGGTGGCTCAAGCTGCCTTGTTGGGGGGCCCCAGAAAGCAAGTAATCCACTCCCTGAAGAAGTAAGCATGTAACTTAGAAAGATGCCTTTGCATGGACCATCGACTAGAATTTAAAATACCATTTCAGTTTGTGTGCAACCGGAAACAGGGTGTAGTGCAGTTGCTCTCTTTTTCATACACTCACTAGGGCTGTTCTGTGGACATATAATGCTCCAGCAAGACCACAGTATCCAGAAACACTGTGTCATCTTGTAAACTAAACCCCGGGATTTTTTTTCTCCTGGGTTTTGGAGGGAGTTTTAAGACAAACAGTTTGCTGCACTGATGGAGACAGAGCACTCTCAGTAACTACAGGCACATACCTTTTCAAACTGTGACTTCCCATGTAAACAGCTCTACAGAGCTATTTCTCTAAGCTTCATATGCTGAAATACATGGAAAAATAATGGGAAAACCAGATTGGTTTGGCAGTGTCAGTCTGCATTACTCCAGCCACGTAACACGTATTACTCATTCATCGTGGTGAGATTTTACGGGTGGCATGTTGCTGCTACAGTTTAAAGATAGTAAATAACATCATAAGAGGTAGATGATTAATGAATCTATGACTGATACTTCATTTAGAAGCTTAGACAAGCAAAAGAAGGTGACATACTTTTGCCACTGATATTTCATTTCCTTTTCCAACCTCCTTACCTGGCCGATGTCCAAGTGTGCTTTTGCAATCAGTGACAAAGCACTGAAGAACACATAAAACTAAGCATGTGGTGAAAGAGGATGCTCTGAGAGCATTTCCCTCTGTATGACTCTTTTGGCAGCCTGAGAAAGCCAGGTGCTCCCCAACTCACACATCCTTGTTTGCTGGTCTGTTTGTGGCTCTACATTTGTTATTTGTTTTTTCCCCCAGCGCTCTTCCTGGACTTGGGATAGTCTATCTAGAGTCTCGGAGCAAAGTAGAGTGTGTCACTCAACTGGATAATCCTGTGTTCTTTAACAGCAATCATGAGAGGTTGCGGGAGCAACTTGTTTGCAGCAGAAATTGTTCAAACAATGTTATTAAAGATATAGGTAAACCCATTTAAATTAAAGACTCATTACCCATATCCCTGCATTCATATCCTGAACTAACCCCAGTAAGGATCCTACCATTTAAGCAAGCTTGCCTTCTAGCCCAAAGTAGGAATTTAAACACTTGTAGTGGCCTACTGTAACTGAACAGTGATGGGTGCTGTGGGCTGGCTCATGGCTGCCATAACAAGGTGTGAAAGCACCCTCTCCCCAACCTTCCTCTTTATGTGTTTTTACTGGGTTATTTTTATTGTTAAGGGAAGCCTTCTGCATTTTTAAGCAGTTTCCATCCAACTGTGCCTCTGGCAGTAGATCTCAGCAATGGTAGAACATTTCCCTGCTGCCCCTACAGGCACCAGAACTCCAATCTGGCTCCTGTGTCTTCTGCCTGCATACAAGGCAGCTGCCAAGCACATGATCTTCCTTGTAGGGCTTCCGGGCTGCTTCCTCAGCCCCTGCATTTGGACTAGGCTGGGAAACCCATCATCTCCTAAGCATCTTTCCCTTTCCAAATGAAGTGTCAACCCTGTGCTTGGCTCTGCTTCTGTGGGACCTCCCCCTGCCCCAAGCCCACATGAGCAGGGAGGGAATCGCTACAAGACTGAATCCAACACTGTCAGCTGGCGATAAAGAGCTTATTGGTCACTGGTTATTATCAAATAGAAATGAAAACACACTGCAATCAGTCAATAAATGGCAATTCACGGCTGAAGAGATGCAAATGTAGGCATAAGGTAAGGCAAGGGGATCTGCCTGTGTGCATCTCACCACTGTGCAAAGGACTGCGTGGCACCTTTGCTTGGGACAGGCTCTACAAGGTGGTTGACCATGCCCTATACAGGTGCTACCATGTGTAGTGAAATCACAGCTCAACAGCCTCATCTTCCCTGCCATCATCCTGCATTCAGGGTGCCAAGCATCTCGGGGACCTGCTCACACACACATTGTATGCACACACATGAACACACACACAGAGCCAAGGGATGCAAAGTCCAGGCTGCTGGCAGCTCTTGCTCTGTCCTGAGTGCTCTCACTCATGCAGGCTTTGCCTGGTGCTGCACTGGCCCCCCCTGAGCACGTCAGCCTAGCAAACAGCCCTTCCCTCCCTGACCCCATTCGTGCGCTGACCTTGACCTGAATGAACACCATAATCCCCCTCAGCCATAAGCAACTGCACAGTGGCGGGTCACCCAAGGATATATTTCCCAGCTCTGCTGCATGTCACAGCTCACTGGGATAGTGCTGCTTGGGAAGGAAGAGCTGCCCACTATCCACCTTCCCCACCCTTGGGTTCTTTTGGAGATGCCCAGTGATGTCTGTGTCCCATGTCTGATGTACTTCTCACAGCCACCAGTGCCAAAAACAGGGTGAATATGGGGTAGGGGACTGCCTCTTTAATTGCATCCAAATAACAATTGTCCTCCAGCCCTCAGGAGGTGCTGAGTGTGCAAGTGATCCCTATGCTGGGTTGCAGAGAATAGACACTGAGCTGTTTGGCAGTTGCAATCAGAAGCCTCTTTTTCTTTCATTCTTTCTTCTTTTCCCCCCAATGCTGGTCAGCAGCTGTGTTATTTGTAAAATGAATGGAGCCCTTAATGAAGCAATAGATAGAAACAGTGAAAGGCTCTGTCTGCCTGTTACAAAAGGCTGAGGGGGAAGGGTTGATCTCTTAAAATACCCTGACATCCTTTCCCTCAGTTATTTAAACATTAGGCATAGCAGCGATCAGCTATCAACATAAAGCCTATATTTGGCTGAGTGGAAACACTAAATCCACATGTCAAACCAGCTGTTCATATATACAACAGAGCAAGAGAGACTTTCAGATCCAGTGAAATGGTGCAAATCAGTGCAAAATAGTGCAAAACCAAGCAGACAGCATGTGGGAATGGAGAGGATGATGCTGCAGTGAGACGCTGCTCAGTGTGTTGTGTTGGTACAAACATCAGCCCGCGTTACCTTGAGGACTGCAACAGATACCCTTGCCCAAGATGTAAAAACAGACAGGAAAAGGATTCCAGCACTGGATAGAAAAAGTAAGCAGCTTTGCTATAAACTGTTTTCTCTCCAGCACAGCCCATTGCTTGCAACACATGACATTAATCATAAACCCCCAAAACACATCTAGGTTAAAGTTTCCAGCTGTTTAGTCTCTGGGGACTTTTAAAAGTGGGAAGCAGCATCCTTCAGCACGAAAGTCCTGCTGTGACAACATGGTATTGCCACATCCTCTCCCATTCCTCCTACAAGGGCAGGGAAGGGAAAAACCACATTGAAGTCCAGTCAGATTTTTGTACAGTAGATGTCGAGTCCCAGGCAGAGGTGGGAAGAGCTCAGATTTCAGCAACAACAGCATCCCTTTCACTAGTGGTTTTGAAGACTGCCACTGAGCAAAGGTTTGGTATTGAGATACTTCAATGTAATCAGGAACCCTCTTGGTCCTTGAGCGCTCATTTTATCTTATACAACCCTTTATAACCTCAAAAGCACTGTAAGGGATGAAATGCGTATTTTCTAGAAACCTCCCATTATCCAACCTTAATTTCATCTGTGCCACAGGAGCTCCTTGCTTTATGATAACCATTCATACCCTGAGAAAAAGGTGAAACATCTGCTCACCTTTTCTGGTTAAGTGACGCTACAGTACCCAGGTTAATTCAGCCTGCAAGAATAATGCAGAACTCCAGTTTGCAAGATCTAAGAAGGGGTTTTATTAAAGAAAAAATATTAACAAACTTCTATTTTTTTTCTAATCTTTTATTTCTAATAAATCTGCCACTCTATAAGTCTAATAAATTGCTAATAAATCTTCCACTTTTCAGTTCAGCACAAGTTAAAGATGCCAGGAGACCACTATTGCAGAGAAAGAGGAGTCGTAACTGCCTGTGAAAGGTAGGACACCACTCCTCTGTATTGTCCGCCAGCTTTTCTGCACAGGTACATGCTGTTCCTTGCCAAATGAATACTTTCTGGTACAAAGCTGACATTTAGAGTGGTCCCAGCAACTCCTCACAGCTCAGAAGCGTTCACAGATCCCTTTGTGGCACAAGAAGGCTTGGATGCATTCCTTCCTATTAAAGAAGGATAAACTGCCTAGGCTTGACAGGCTCACCATGGTGTCCTTGTGGAAGAAATGATGAGCCACTCTCAGCAAAGCAAGTAACTTTGTCCTTCTTTTGTAAGATAAGTTGGCACAGGTTCTTCCTGCTTTCACTGGCACTGCCTGTGGTTAATCAAATCAAGCCCTTTGCTGGTACGAGTCCAATGACAACTGCTGAATCATCATATCTAGAAGAACCTTGGCTCAGACATGCAAAATATTTGCTTTTGCCTTTTCCTATTGTTGGACTGTCTGAAATGCAGGAGGAAGGAGTAGCTGAAGCCAGGACTCTGTAACAGTTAATACTGAAGTGAGTTGGGGCTTCTTATTTCTATAAGGAATAGGCTGGAGTGAAAAAAAACACTCCAACCCTCTGAGCACAAAAGTAGGGAAAAGCAGAGACATGAGCAAACAAAAACAGATTCAATAGAAACAAAGGGGTAACAAGATGTGCTGGCTTTGGCTGGGATGATTTTCTTAATGGAATCTTGTACGGGGTTACTTTTTGGATTGGTGCTGGGAACAGTGTTGGTAACACAGGGATGTTTTCCTTCCTGCTGAGCACAGTGCTTTCCTTACACAGAGTCAAGGCCTTTCCTGCTCCTCCCACCACCCCAGCAGTGATCAGGCTGAGGGTGCACAAAGCCTTGGGAGAAGACACAGCCAGGACGGCTGACCCCAACTGACGCAAGAGATATTCCAGACTATATGGCATCATAATCAGCAATAAATGCTGGGGAAGAAGGAGGAAGGGAGGGATGTCCAGCATGATAGCATTTGTTTTCCCAAGTCACTGTTATACAGGATGGAGCCTTGCTGTGCCAAAGAGAAACAACAAATAAATTCCCTGTTCTGCTCTGCTTGAGGATGCAGCTTTTGCTATACCCACTAAACTGCCTGTATCTCAACCCACAAGTTTTCTCACTTTCACTCTCCTGATTCTCCCCCCAATCCCACTAAGACAGGGGAGTAAGTGAGCAGCTGCGTGGGGCTTCGCTGCTGGCTGCGGTTAAACTTCAACACAGGCATACACTTGTATACAGAGTACAGTTGATTATTGTACTACTAGCAAAACATTAACATACCAGACACTGCAAAGTTACAAATTTATTTTTTTGAAATAAATACAAATACTTCATTAAGAAACTTTTCTTAATAGACTTTACACAATAGCTTTATTCTTTCTGGAAACTGTCTGCTCTTCCCACAAGCTGTTATGGATATTCTACATAAGAGCTGAAGTTAGTCAATATAAAGTAACCTAGACTGAGTTCTTCTGAACAAGCAATCCCAAAAGTATTAACATTTGCTATTTAACTGCTTGGCCTTAGAGTTTTCTTGTTTGTGTGAGGACTGCAATGCAGCAGGGTACGCACTGGAGCACAGGAAACCCTGTCCTACTACCTATGGAAGGACAAGCTTAAGAACACCCAACTGTGAAAATCTGACTGGTGGAAAGGTATCAAGCCACTAGCATCAGAGCAACCCAAGGAATCAGGAGGCTATATACAGAACCAGGAGCTCATTAGATTTAGGCAGTCATTAAACACTGTATTTCATAGACACAGTGCTGCTGCTCCACCAATTTGTGCAATGCACTCCTCAGCACCAGTGAGAGATCAGAGTTCCAAATTTAGTAATTAGTAGCAGTTGAATGTACAGTATCTAATTACATGCCATCCCACAGTTATTCATCAATCCTGACAAAGAACAGCTGAATCTGGCTTTGCTTAACAATTCCAAATTCGTCACAATTGTGCTGGACACAAAAACTTGAGCTGAGAAGATAAGACACTATCTGAAGGAAAAATCCAGCTGTTTCTGCTTTGTTGGCATGTACAGCTACCCTACTTGTTACAACTATATCGGCTTTTGTGGTACGGTAAACCCTTTGGCCTAAGTAACCAAACAGGCGATGCCACCTTGCTTATCACGTTTAAATCCTGCCCTCATTTGGCTAAGCGTTTTTTAGGGTCTAGGAGGGGGAGAAGAAAAGGAAGACTGGAACTAAATCTCAAAAAAGTGAAATAAAAAATGCTTAGATTTAGTTTGTCTCAAAGTCACATTAAATCGCCTATTTTAGCAGTATATTATTGTACATAGGAAAACAGGCTTGAATACTAAGGAATTAGAATGCCTATAAATGCATAATACATTAACTTCTCTATCATTTGAAGTCAAGCTATATACAATGAATTCGACTCCAGCTTCAACAAGAGGCCGTAACACATTTGTTTCCTCTCCTTTTTTAAAAGCCATCCATAATAGTGATTTTATTCCTCTCCCCCTCTTTGAAACTCATCTCAAATGGTGCCAGTTTACTTCATGAGAATAAGAGATAAAGGGGCATGTCACAGCTTTCATTTTAAAAGGAAGGTATTAAGCAAGTCTGGTTTGACTCTCAAGTGTTTTAACCACATAAGCTTTTGGCAAAGTATCCTTTAGAATTTGGCATCCATTGAAGGAGGGCACAATAGCAGCAACTGTCTGAGTTAGAAGAATAACGACAGAGCAAATGAGATGCTTCTTTTCTTTGGTCCCTGTCAGACCCTGCTGAACAGAGTTCAGCCTACAGAATAGCTTGAGATTAATACCAGTTATGTTTTTGTGATACACAGGGGGCATCCATTACTTTTTCCACACTGTGACCAGTTTCAGCCTCCCAAAGCCATCTAACAGGACACTTCCATGGACTTGGGGCTTGATTGTTCAGCATTGCTTGCAGAGTTTGGTGTCAGCTCGATGCGCGTGTCTGTGTGGGAGCGGTTCCTGGCACCATCCCCAGTGTGGGATCGGCTCCTTGTTCCCTCCCCAGTATGAGACCGGCTCCGTGTGCCTTCTCCTGTGTGAGACCGGCTCCTCTGTCCTTCCAAAGAGGTTACGCTGGAGCCAGAAGCGGTGCGGGACCTCATCAGCCTGGTCATGCTAGCAGAGGGGACTGGAAGAACAACCTTTCATTAATGCAATGCCCCATGGGTTTGGAAGGAAGCCCTTGCCTCCCTCTCCAGCCTTAACCACCTTTGGAGAAGCCTTCACATGGTTGGATATAAACTTTTCATGGTGGCCTCACATAGCATCACTGCTCCAGGCATACAGTTAAGTAGCTCTAATTACTAAAGCATAATTAGTGGCCAGGGCTGAGGGATTCAAGACAAATTAATGTCTTGCATGTTGCTGTGGCTGCAGCAATCCAGAGGAAAACTGAAGACACTCATCAGACTTCCCATTACTTTCATATGCTTTACCTTTGCTGGCAGCCCATGCTGGTAATGCATCTACACAAGAGCAGCCACTAAAAGCACATATATGAGGGACAAACAGCTACAAATCAAGCAAGTCTATAAACTAATGAGGTTTAAAATGTTATGCGCAGTATAAGAACCAAATCCTTTGATGCAATGAGGAGACACTATTACAAACATCAACCTTCAAAATATCAAGAAGGTAATTGTGGGTTTAAGCTGTTTACAAAGGTCTCTACTATGTAGTAACATTATTTGGTCTGAAAACCCTTTGCTCAAACAGCACATGTGTTCTTCTTCCCTTGCAAATGCATATCCAACTGGGAAAAGATCATGTTATCTAGCATCAGAAGACTCTGGGTGCAATACCCAATGAAAACCAATACTTACTGTATCCCATGCCCTGAACAAAGTATTTGAAAGCTTCTGCAAGCTTGGCAGGCTGCAAAAGAGGAGAGTATTATTGTACTCAGTGCTCAGCAAGTTAATTACATTACAATGTTATAGATGCCACAGATGCCCTGTCTTAACAGCAACATCTTAAATATTCTCTGGGTTCTAATGAATGTATGAAAATTTCATTGACATGAGGGGATTCCACCATTCCCCTCCCTGGTCTGCTCCCCTGCCCCATTACTTTACCAAATGAGCACATGCATTTGAGAATGAGATTTCCAGAGAAGTAATTACAAGTGGTCTAAGCCTGGCCCAAGGTTTGCTCATACCATTAGTGAGGTAGGTGACCTAAAGTAAAATGACTTCTGTAAAGGGCACAAATTCAGCTGGTCAGAGATAAGCATGTTTATAGGGCAGAAAAGCTCAGCAGGAAGATGTAAGCACAACTGACTGTGACATTCCTGCAACGATGCACTCACTGTTTTTCTCAGCTGCTGAGAGAGTGGCGAAATAAGCCTCACAATCTCAATCACTGTGCAAGCCAATATTGCCTGTAGTTTTGGCATAACTCTATCTGAATCAGTGCAAAGATGGACTCTGTATAACAGAAGCAATATGTATTGTGTGGCTTTTAAAAAGCCTTTTCCTCCCCTCCCACTTCTGGAGCACATGCTATATGTATAGGAACTTCTCAGTATGGGTAACTACAAGCTTTTTTTCCTTATGTTCACGAACACCACATTATGATCCTTAGAAATCTGTCTAGGTGGTACATCACATACTAAAGCTAATTTATAGGTCAGTTCTTTCAGTGAAGCAACACTAGAGCATAGGTAAGTTTTAACTTTCCCAGCCTGCTTTTATTTGCAGCCTCGGAATTTATGCCTAAATACATTTTAGAAGCTCCAGTTCATCTCAATCAAGCCAAGTCAGTGCATGCAAGAACACAGCATTGTAATTTCTTGCCTCCCACTTTCCTGATCTATAATGTAAATAGCCCAAATAAGACTATCTTTTTAAAGCACTAGTGCTGAAGCCTTAAACCATGTTATCTTAGTAGACAGGCATAATATAATACCTCTGCATTCCCACCTCAGACCTTTACTTGGTTAAGAAGTAATTAATGGAAATAATATCCCCTCCCAATCTTAACTTTATGCCTCATTGCTCTTTAAAGAAAAAAGAAAGCTCAGATGACCAACTGACATCATTACTCATGAAATCATAACCATCCTTTTGGCTGACATTTGGGAACAGAAAATACCCTACAAGAAAACACCCATTTGTTGCAGTCTGACACACTGCAGAACAGGAGAAGTAGGAATTATGTCCAAATCCTACCTGGGAAACTTGAGGAAGCCCACCGCAGTCAGCCATCTGAAACAGGGATGAGAGCAAACAGTTAGCATAACACCAAAGGAACTCATTTATGCTCAGGATCTATTAAAATGAGCGGTTCAGTTATTTAGCAGAAAAAAACATTTCCTTCTGTTGTGTGAGTAACACACAGATGTACGCATTGAAGTAAGCAGTTAAACACTTATAAAAGCTACAACTGCACCAGAAAACCTGAAGTGTCTTGATCCTCAGGCAAAACAAATAAATACTTTTTGCTAGGCAGTGATTACTAGTTTCTTAGAAACCATCCTCTTGGTCCTGGTTGCAAGTTCAGCTCTGAACTACAATAACATGACTCAATATTGACTTGAATAACAAACGGGAGAGGGAACAACCGCCTAAGTCTCAGAGGTGAGAGGGAGAAAGGATTTGCTGAGATTGTGGCTGGCAAGCATCAGCCTGACTTGCCAAGGGAAGCAGGGAAAGCCAAATTAGAAAAGCTATCTTGAGTGCATGCAATATTTTTGGAGCACTTCACTTTTCCTGCCACCCCACCCCTCGAAGTCAACCCAACAAAAACAGTGCTGTTCCAAGCTGAAAACAGTGGAGTTGCAAATTACAGGAAACCCCAAATCCTATCTAGGATTAGTTAGAATGAAAATAGGCCCATAGCAGGATCCAATATCAGCTGTATCCCTGGACTGAGCAAAGGCTGGCCATTGACAGAGGATCTGAGATAGCTTTTCCTTAGGGTGAGTCTGTCATGCCCACACAGTAGGTCAGCAGTGTAAACCCGCAGTGTTAAGAGGGAAAAGCATTTCTAAAAATAGCTGTTTATTATCATTTTCACTGACCAGTTCAATAGAGATGCTGTAAAAGTTCCCAGCAGAAGGATGACCAAACTCGTTTCCATTTGCTTGCCATTGCACTCATTCTATTTTACTTCATCAGTAATGAGCTGAAGATTGCACCCATACTCTGAATGCCAAAGCCTCTGCATGACGTTTTGATGTTTGGAAGTGTATTTTATCAAGTGTTTGGAAAAGAAGAGGCATTTCAACAGTAAGATGTCCTGGACTGTGTCCCCATAAAAGGCAGGATGGCAAAACTATGGCTGATGGATCTATTCATCCAACATTATCACTGAGACACAGGCAAGCACAGGAACAGAACGAGCTGGTTTGCACTTCCACTCTGCTGATGGCTTTTTCAAATCTTCCAAATTACCTTGAGATGAACTTTGCCAGCTCCAGTCAAATTCATTATGGGTATGTGAAATACTGAGCATTTTAAGTCTTACCCATAATGTTTTAAAATGGAAGAGTTGAGAAATTCCCTGCTATGAACCTTGACACGAAGCCTCTAGTCTCATCTATCCCACTAAAATTCCCTTAACTCTGAAGGACCTGCCTTTTCACATCAGAACTAGATTCTCATCATCAACTGTGCTGCAGCATACTGCTCTGGTTCTGCTTTTTTAGTTAACCCAGCTGATTTTAAACCAGGGAAATGTTTATTAAACCAAATAAACCAAACCCAACACTTCTATTATTACCTTCAGAAGTGTGGTCCTTGTTGGGTCCAGCTTTGAGTTGCATTCAACCTGTATTAAAGAACACCAGCATAGGCATTATACACAAGATTCTAATTATGAACTGATAGATAAAAACAGATTAAATACCTTGTTCTCTAGCTTAATACAGACAAAACTGATTATCTTAGGCTTCTTTATAAAGACTCAATGTATAGATATACACATCTTTAAACCCAAGTAGGGTAGTTCACACTTCCATGCACGAACAAACCCATTAGAAAAAAATCCCCAGTTCCCAACTATCTGTTTCTGTGCCTCCAGTGGCAACAAGTGCTGTTTATCTTGCGATCTGGGGTCATCTGGTAGCATCCCAAGTAGCGAGCAGCCATATGGCCACTGGCCAGCAGACTGGTCATGCCCATTAAAGTCATCCAGTCATCTGGGGCAAGTCATAATGATCAGAAAAAGACGCTCTTCACTTCCACAGTGACCCAGGCTTCACAGAACAAGCGAAAATACCAGCAGCAGAGCCCTCTTGAAAGGAAAATATTTGCGGTTCACTGTAACTGCTGTGGCAATTGTTCCAAATGCAGGATCTATTAAATAACAGTGCACAGACAGAGAGGACAAACAGCAAAGAATTAATGGCAGCTCTCCCATGGTCTGGAAGAGGAGAGCCAGCTGGGCTGGATCCATGGCTCAAGGTACGCACCACAGCATCCACTGCTGGGGAGCTGTCGCCAACCACCAGGAGGACAGGGCATCTGCAAGGAAGCACATGGAAGCAGTATTATTGCTGTGATCCAGCCTGGAATTGCCCGTTTTGTCTCATTGGAAGGATGAGAAAGTTAATTGTATGAAAGTGATTTGCTTTGTATTCCAGATACCTTAAATGTACATTAAATCCACTGTATTAGCTCCACATCTACTGACATGTGTTGATACCTTGACTGAGAAGCTGTCCCTTTCCTCATATCTTGTAGCAATCAGCCCTTCCCAATGCTCTCATGCCTAATTTTATATGAAATTAAATGCAGGGATCAGCATTAAAGTCTCATCCCTACCTCCCCAGGCTCCTGAGCTCCAACTGTTGGGCTGCTCCATCCTATTTCAACCAGATTGACAGAGGAGCAGTCTCAAAGTCTCTTGTGTGTAAAGATCAGCAGCTGAGCAGAGAATGACTTAACTGTTACATTGCACAAATTGCAGCATAAATGAAAAGCTATTAGCAGAAAATCTGCCAGATGGACGGTCTTTCTCATGCCTGCTCCATCTTTCTGAATGTTTTTGTTTAGGATTTTGAAGTTTCAGGTCCTGTTTTTTTGATTGTATAGGCACAGCTCAAGTGCCATCACACCTATAGTTTCCATTAACTTCAACACATTTCTGCATGAAAGTAGGCACATCTACATTTCAAATACTTACTCTACATTTGCAGATACACTAATAGAAACTACTTAACTTCTCATTTCAGCTGATACGATTGTGAAGTTTGAAGCAGAGAAATCTTCCTGACGGTGGTCCCTGACCTGCAGTAACATCTCCCCTACATGAAGTTACAAGATCCTTTTCTAGCACATAAACACATTCAGCTATAGCTCTGCAGTGCATACGCAACACACTCACTGGTCATAACTCTTAGTTCACATCATGTACAGGTGAACTGATAGCAAATAAAATACTTACTGAAGGGTGACAACATTTATTCCAGGAACAGGACGTTCAATCTCTAGGTCTCGCCGACTAAAAGAAATGGAGAAGACAAAGGCTCTTCATACACTGAAATTCTAGATATTTCCATATTATTCTAGTTTAGAGAGAGCACATACATCCACATATGTTAATTTAATCTGATACATGTTGTGGCCTTCACAACTGATGGAGAACCATTCTTAGAATGGAGTATCAATGTCTTAGTTCAGTCCCAGTGTACCCAGCTTTCTCCCCAGGGATGCATAAGGTCCTTCTTCCATAAGCAAACCATCCGAGATCCCTGAAGGCACTGACAAGCAGAACTTTATACTGGGGGAACATAAGTAACTCCACCACACAAGTAACACTGGCTGTAAGAGAAGTCAGGTAAATGTATTTACCTGTTGTAAGAGTTGACAAAGAGATGAAGGTTGGTTTGATTCATGTCGTTAATAATATGCTGACGGTAAGTATGGATCAGGTCATGGTTGCTGTGAATCTCTTCCTACAGTGGAGACAGAATCGTTCAGAATAGGGGCTATATTCTGAAAGGATCTGAAAACATGGCACAGCAGTCATCTATCATACTCATATCTCCACAGCAGGAGTGCACCTTTAGAGACAGGATGACTTCTAAGACCCAGAGGTGTCACCCAGGATTAGTATTAGCCTCAAACTGCAGTACCACACTTTTGCTTTAGAACTTCAATATGTTGTAATGTCAAGATCTTACGATTTCAAAACATGCAGTTGTGCAGATGGTTACAGTCAGACAAGTGTGAGGTTTTAAAACAAAATGAGTCAGGGTAAGAAGCTCAACAGATGTTTCCAGAGTAAAGCAGATGTTGAAAGCTTACAAACATGTAATATGGAACTCAGTTTCACAATAGTAAATAACTGAGCTTCAAGGACTTCACTCACTAACATTTTCAAGCAGTTTGGTTCTGAAGTCTTTATAGATTAGCTCCGTTTTCTACTGGAATAGAGTTTTCCATTGCATTTACTGACAGTTTCAATCACAGCAAAATAGCCTCAGCATAGAAATTTCCATTAAAGTAGGCTTGAACCAAAGAGCATTAGTACTAATAACCAGCTTTCTCAGAGCTACAAGTATATTATGGTCAGAACACGAGCACATATGATGCTTATGCCTATGTTTAAGTGTTGGCTACATAAAGACAATGTAATAGGAGTGTCATCACCGAGATGCCCTTAAGTCATCAGAACACAGCAAGCCCCAAGGCAGAATATCACCTCAAAAATACTCAGAGCACAAGTATGAATCCTATATCACGGATTAACTTTGTACTTTGTTGCTTAAGTGAAGGATTCTCCCCTCCTGCCAGCCCCAGGAGGTACATACAGATGACCAAATACATCAGGGCAACCTTTTGAACATCCTTACCTTTCCAAATAGATGTGAAATGACCATGTCTGGTAAAGCATTTGTCCAACCTGAAATCTGAAAAGCAGGATTATTTAAGTATCTGATGTTAAAACAATCCTTGAATAACTGAAACCATTCAGTCACCCATAAGTAGATCAAAGGATATTTCTCTGCTGTCCTTATAAGTACAATACCCTGAATTTATATTTTTTCCCCTGAAGTCAACTAAAACCCATTAGTTATACAGGGACACACTACTAGTGGCACAGGTATGTATGTGAAATCATTCCCTGAAAGAACACAAGCAAGCAAGCCAGCCAGCCAGATGGATGTCATTTCACCTCTGCCCAATCTCCTCCCTAACTCACACCGACAATGCATTTTCAGTACCTAAAGCTCATGTCCTAGAGTATGTGCTCTTGCTTTGTAAGGATATAGAGCACTTCCTGTATTACTAAAGTCAGCAATACTTAAGAGATGGAAAGCAGAGGCACAGACATGGAAGAATTTAATTATGGTGAGACATTGAGTGAGATAATCAGAATGAGTCAGTGCCACGGGTGCATCTCAATGTGGATGAGCTATTAAATACACTTCTAAATGAAACTCACCAAAATAAACTGGTATGCAAAGTTATTTTTCAACAAGAACAGAAACTAATCCTTTAAAGAATGTTACATTCCAATTTCTCCTAGTGCTATAAGGTTGCCATTACATTTAGTGCCACCCTAGACACAGTGGGTTGTCTATGTGTGGTTAAAAGATGATGCACTACTTTTTGCACTTCTCAGTGTTTATATCAAAAACATGGTACTGAATGATACAAAATGTTTTCCACCATCTCTACACTGAAAAATGTCTTAACACGTTAAATCTGAGTGACATGTAACATTTATACTTCTATTTAATGACCCCAGAAGATTGTTGAAACCAGTTCTCAGCACCTGCTTCCCCACACTGAAATCTTACAACTACAAAAAACATACACTTAACAGAAGCTTCTTTATATGTGAACTTTCACTTGTAATTCAGGCTGTACAGACATTCTGTCCACAGTTACTGTAGCTAATGACCTTTTCTGAGGCTTTTTGGCATCCAAGACTCAGCTAGATGACTGAAACCTATAAGATGTTGTTCTAAACATTTTTCTGCCCTCTAGTTCCCATTTTAGACTGTGCTGGTTAAAAAGCCATGGATAAGAAAGAACTGAATGTTCCACTATGCTTGCAGTTTACTTGTGAGTAAGTTGGTTCCAGAATTGCCCTTTGTACAGGTTAAGCTACATTTTCCCCAGCAGTTCCTAGCTCTTCAGAGCTGTTTATACCCACTGTACCATGGCTATCTCTTTCACAAAGTACTTATTTTTACATTACTAGCCCTGCAGGAGATGTGTTTGCAAATGAAAGAATAAACCCCGAAAGGAATTCAGCTTTGGATGTTTTGTGTCTGCAGCTATGTCCTCACACACAAGCTTGCCCATGCTTGACAGGCTCGTAGAATGATTTATTTTCCTAACTTAAAAATGTTTACCTTCGTTGCTGCCCAGTCCATCCAACCTTCAGCACAAGGGTTTACGTTAATGAGAACTAACCCCTCCACTATCTCTGCGTGGTTTAACTGCAAAAGAAAAGAGATTTAAGATTCATCACATGTCCTTTGACAGTCAGCATAAAACCTAAATTAGCAAATTACCTCCTAGGGTCTGGTTTGATCTTGCACAAAACAAGCATATGTATGGAAAAAGAGATTTTTCATTAAAGCAATTCAACTGAGCAGCTGGAGAACATTAAGACTTAACTTCTTCTCCACCCTCAGTTTAAATAGAGAACTCCCATTAAAAAAACCTTCTGCAAATTAACTGGGTAGAGCCCAGGCCTTAAAATGGAAAAATCTAGGTCTTCTGGCTTAGCTACCCTGCAGATTGTGGTATTTCACTTAAAAGCCTGACTGCTTACTTAAATGGGCACAGCAGAGCAGGAATTCTCTGTGTACACTACAGGGGCAGCAATGTGTCAGGGAAATTGGGTTTGAGGCATCAAGGATGCTCCACAAAACTTACAGCAAATCTGGTTAAGATGTAAGCACCAGCTCCAGTTCCCATTCCTATAACGGTCTTCAGCCTGCACAGCAATAAACCAGAAGAGAAAAATGACTAAGAGCACCAAAAATACACTCACATCAGCAGCCTTCCTCTTTCACATGGATATCTACAGGAGTATGGGCTGCAGCTCGGGTGCACCATGGACCCTCAGCAGTGCCACCAGACCCACTAAGGAACTGGAGGCAGCAGCTAGCTTGTTTTCAGCAGGTTCACAGGACACTGGTCCTCACACAGTGCAGAGCAGCAACAATTCTCACTTATCTTTAAGTAAATATACTCAGCAACCATAGCATTGTTCTGATCCTGAAAGGAACATTCTCTGCCAGAAAAGCTTATGTTACAGTCCTAAACCTGTACCCTAAATACAAAGCTCCCCCCTCTCCCAGCTCCCCCTGCCTTCTATCCAGCTGGGATACTGATTCCTCTCTAACAGGGGGCTGGCAGGGAAACCTCTCCTGCTCTCCAGCCACTGCAGTGATTAAGTTTAGACTTCATAACCAAACAGGGCAGAGACAAACCAAATATTAGCATTAACTGAAATCAGGTTTAAAGCATTGCCTCCAAGGTCTTAAAAAAATACATGGAAAGGAACACTAGACAAAACCACTCAGAAAAACATGCTATACAACGCTTTTAGGAAAACATCTGAGGACAGTTTTCATTCTCATTAGCAATATCAAATCAAGGTTTTGTAAGTACACTGCAGTTTAATTGATTTTCAAGGTAATGACATTATGGTAGCAGGGATTTTTTTCACTGCAAGAGCAGAATTGACAACCCTATGCCTTACATTGGGTGTTCCAAAACCACATCTCTTTAGTAAGGTAAACTGGTCCAAGGTACTGTAACAGCCAGTTACAGCTGAACAATTGGGATGCTGGTCTGACACTAAAACCCCCACATGCAGTCAAAAATGTTTTATACATCTGCCTAACCCTAAATACCGGATTTTCTCTCTGGTCTGAAAACCCCTTGGAGATGTCCACCTGCACTCTTCATTATGTACCTGGAGCACTCAGTGAAGGTACCTCTGCAGCTACAGCTCCAAGGGAGAACACACATCAAAACTTGTTTCAGGCAGAGAGAGGAACACTGCCACAAGGTCCTTCAACATCAGCACCCTGACATCTGCACTTGGGGGCAGAAGAGGCTTGAGGAGGTCAGACTGATCCCCTCAGACACTCAAGCCACACAAACAAAGCAGTAAGTGCCTTCAGATGGGACTATGTTTTTTTTTTCCTTGCTAACCACACCGGAAAACACGGGTTGTTACAGTGGGAAGAACAGATTGTGCCCTGCCCCTGTGAGGGCAATACCTAGAAAACACAGGAGGAAGGCCCTGAATTAGGCACATGGGATTTCACTCCAAGTTGCTTCCTGTTTAAAAATAAACTGGCATTTCAAAAAAGACCAAAATATAAGCTCTGTCAGAAACAAAGGCAAAATGATCCATCTATAACAGAGGAATTAAAAGCCAAATACAACTTTAGTTCTAGGAAACAAAATGCCAGTGAGCCAGACAGGAGCTCCAAGGGCTCTGTCCCGCTCTTATGGTGTGCCACATAGCATGAAGAATGAGGGAAATGAGTAAATAACTCTGTACTCACCCAAACTGTTTCAGGATTCCAGGGAGCATTTCAGCCAGCTGATCCATGGAGGGATACACATACCTACAACAAATACGTGTTTGTGGCATTAATACACCACTTTCAGTAGAGTAGGATGGTATATTTAGAGACACAGTGGCCACTGTAGATTTAATACTGAATGTGCTCATTACAAGATTGACTGCATGAGCTGAACTTAAATCAAGAGCAAGCACAAGTAAGTAATTTAGCAGAAATGGGAATGTAATCTATATGGCACTCTCTGTGAGTTACAGGATGATCAATGTCTGGTCCTGCTGAGAGCAAAAGAGTCCATAGTGAATCTCTTCCAAGAAAAGTTAACACTTTTGAACTTGAGAGGTGTTTCCAACCACATTCAGCACATTTATACTTTGGGTCCACCACAAAAAAAGCTTCCCTGTGTTGCAGAATTATGAGCTATAACATGCAAATCTAGATCTTTGGGAAGTAATTTGCATGCATGTCTTCATGAGCTTACAAATTACCATAGGATAGGTAAGAATAGATTAATATAGATGAAGAAAATGAAGGCAGGAAGGGCTATGAAGCTGCTGAGGAAGTGTAATAAAATCAGTTATTAGCTCCTGGTCTTCTGCAGAGCAGAAGCAAAGTCTTGAGGGAAGGAAATTATGAGCAAAATCTCAACTGAGCAGCACATGGGAAAAATCCACTGGAGATCACCTGCTTAGGATGGATCCAAATCTCTGCTTCCCATCAAGGCTACAGCTAGTGATTCTCTAGTCTACTCTCCAAAATGAAACCACTGAAACCCTAAATCACTGCAAAACTAGTTTGTTTCCTTAGATTTTCCTTGCTGGGAACCTAAACCTTACAGAATCATAGAATCGCCTGGATTGTAAGGGACCTTCCAATATCATCTAGCCCAACTCCCCTACAACAAGCCTTATCATGACAAAAGCTAGTGTCACCACAGCTATGACTTTAAACCTGAGCATGCTGGTTTCACAGCTGGAAGGCTGGGAGAGGTAATACAGCTTCTTGTGCTGTCATCTTGCTTTGAGGCAGTGGTCTTCACTAGCATGGATCATAATGACTGCCCTGTGTGGCTGACAACTCAGAAGGGTTAACTCTTGTTCAGGACATGAAGGTTAAGACACTTAAAAGCTTGTGATTCAAGTAAATACAAAGGGGGCAGAAGGGGACTGAAATAAATAGCTTTGTAGGCTGCCCTCAGACAACTTAGCCATTGCAGCTAACACTAGCTGAGAATCTGGCCCATTCTGACCTGCTCAGCGCCAGACCAGCTTAACAATTCAGAAGAGAAATAGACTGGCTCATGCAATGAGGGTACATATAAGCTCCTTAATACCTAGTTCTTATAGAACAACTTGTTCCTTTCCTTGTACCCTCCCCTTGACATCTTGGCTGCTCCCTTCCTCAACCAGGCTTATTCCTATCCCAGGGGCATCTTAAAGCAAACCTGTGACATCTGATCTAAATGGGACAAGGATTTTGGCAAAGACTGCTCATGGCATACAGGGTTTCCAAGTATTAGAGCATCATACATGATACACAGGAGTACTCAGCTATCTATGATATTCTGTGGGGGTACATCACTTTGTTACTGTCCAACAGCTTGGATTTTCCAGATAGGTTGTCAAGTCTACATAAAAACATCTACCATGCTGCCATTCATAAAAACATGATTTAGGAAGGACAATACCTATCTAACAATTTAGCTCCATATTTGTGTTGAGGATGTCATTATAAAACAATGTAACTCAATAATTAAATTGACAGATGCAGACATCTGTCAAGGAACTGCTTTACAAGCCATCTAGTTACACATAAAGCACAAAATGACAGCTCCAAAGTCTACCACAAAATGGCACAACACAGAGCTGCCAGAGCTGCAGTACCTTAGAAACTGCGTCACAATTGAAGTTCAAAAGCAAGCTACTGTGTTTGCTACAAGTGCTTTTAATTAAACTGCAGATCAAGACTCCTTTTCAAGAGAGAGGATAATTCTGAATGCGTGAGCTGTTTCCCTGACGACTCACCCAGCTTGGAAAGAGGGAGCTCCATCCTGCTGACCTGGGGCATCCACATGGCAGACTGCAAAGTGCTGGGTGATTTCCTGCATATCCTCAAAGTTGAAGAGAGGATTGAAGCAAGTTTTATCTTGACAAGGAAAATAAGGAATAATTATGCTGAGAGGAAACGGTAAATTTGCAGCTGTAATAGAATCATTTATTAACATACCCTGGAGGTTAATGAAAAGTTAGTTCAGTTGGGTGAGCTATATTATAGCCTTGGTAAAGTGGTACTCTAAGGAGGAAAGACCAGTAAAGTCTTGCTACAGAAAAAACCTGTGGCAGGTTGCTTTAATTCCCTAAAGTAAAACCCCTGCAGAGCTTCTTCATCATGGCCAGATAAGGTTTGTCCATGTTATTTTGGTACCTGCCAGAAGTACTTGCTTGGTACATCAAAATGTCAAAAACTATTCTTTATGCAAAGCTAATACACTAATGCAGTCAGGAGTGTTCGACACAGGTTTTGGCTTAAAGTTACACATTTACTTGTCCAGTCATTTTTCTTTGGACTGTATCAGAACAGATGGAGGAAAAAGGTATCCAAGAGCGTGATCTGCACTTTTGCCCGAATATTACATGAGAACCATTACATGATCAGCTGCTGCAGGCAGCTCAAGACAAACATAGCCTTCTGGGACACTCAGTGCTGCAGGCTCCCAATTTTGAGGTGACTTGATTTCCACAATACTAATGGGAGAGGGTTAGTATATTTTCTTTCTGAAGCATGAATTCCATAGCTCCAGCTCTGAGATGCCTAGAAAACAATTCAATATTCTGCATGTGCTTCTGAATGTCTTCACACTACAGTGTACAAGCATAGTTACTGCAGAAGACAAAGCATTTAGCTAAAAATCAGCTTTATGGGAATACTGAAGTTTGGAAAAAGCTTCTTCACCTTTCAAAGGGAGAGAAACGTTTATTCACCATGAAGATACACTTTAACTGTAGAAAAAAATAACACTTATTCTAAGATGGGATCCTGAATAAGTTTTGCCCCGATCCACTGAAAATCCAAAATAAAGTAAGGTAGTTCCACAAAAAACAGCCAAGAAAACAGTTTTTTCTTACAAGTAATCTCTGGGGGGGGGGGGGGGGGG